>PVJI01001470.1:0-180537 GCA_004026765.1 Micronycteris hirsuta
GTAATCATGATTACTGTAAATATTAACTAAATTGCATTGTGGTTGAAGCCCTGACCTGTAGAATTCTGAAATTTGTGAGACTGGATGGGAGGTCTTGCATACCATAGATTTTAACAAATTATCTGTATTTTGCAATTACTGGTTGCAATTTCCATATACATACACTAGATCAAGTTAGCCCAGAGAATTAGTTGACTCTTCTAAATTTATTTTTGTATTTTTGCCTAGAGAATCTACTAATTACAAAATGAGGTTAAAGATATATCAATTGCTCCTTCAAGTTCTGTTGGTTTGTATTCAAGATATTATGAGATGATGTATACTTAGGTGTATATGAATTTTGATGTGTTTATTATGTTTTAATCCTCCTGGTAAATTAAAGTTTTTACCATTTTGAAGTAATCCCTTCTATATGCATTAAGTCTATGTTATTTGTTGTTAATAACTATTGATATAACTTCACCAACTTCACTTAGGTTAGTATTGTATTTGCCAGATATAATTTTTACGATTTCCTCCCCTAGTCTCTTTCCTTATCTCTTAGATAAATTTCAGGTTACAGCATAATACTGTTCAATTTTTAGAATGTAGTTTGCTATTATCTTTTAAATTAAGATTTTCATCTATTTATATTGCTACTCAATAAATTTAGTCACAATATAGTAGTTAAGAGAATAATTGCTGGAGGCAGAATGCTGGATTTGAATTCTGAATCTGAGACTTCTTAGAAATGCACAACCCTGGCCAAGTCATTAAAACTATTTAATTTGTACTTAAAGCAGCAATTCTTTCATGGGGCTCTTGTGTAAATTAAACATGGTAATCTTGGTAAATTCTTTCTAACACTGGCTGGTAGGTAACAGATACTATATAATTGTTTGCTATTACCATATTTGAATTAAATATCCCAATTTTTTTCTTTTTTAATATTTTGCACTATTATATTTTTAATGTTTTATTTGCCCCATTGTTTTCACCCTTATCTTTATTGACCCATTAGGAAAAAATATTTTAATTGTATTCTATTTGCTTCAGTAGCTTTTTATTTTTATTATTTATTTATTTACTGAATTTATTGGGGTGACATTGGTTAATAAAAATATACAGGCTTCAGGTATACTATTCAACAATACATCATCTGTGTCTTATATTGTGTGTTTAGCACTCCAAATCAAATCTCCTTCCATCACCATTTATACCCCTTTATCCTCTTCTATCTCCCCCCACTCCTCCTTCTCTTTGGCAGTCGCCATACTGTTGCTTGGGTCCATGAGCCTTTGTTTTGTTTCTTTGCTTAATCCCCTTCACCATTCTCACCCAGTCCCCAACTCTCTCCACTCTAAGAGCTGTCAGATTGTCCTTCGTATCCATGAGTCTGTCTCCACTTTGTCAGTTTATTTCATTCACTAGATTTCACATTTAAGTAAATTCATGCTGCTTGTTTTTCTCTGACTGGCTTATTTCACCAAGCATGATATTTTCCGGGTCATTCTATGCTTTTGCAAAGGGTAAGATTTTCTTTTTTTTTTTTTTTTTTATAGCTGAATAGTATTCTATTATGTAAATATACCACAGCTTTTTTTATCCACTCATCCACAATGAGATATCACCTCAGACTTGTCAGAATGGCTATCATCAATAAATCAGCAAAACACAAGTGTTGGTGAGGTTTTGGAGAAAAGGGAACCCTTGTGCACTGTTGGTGGGAATGCAGATGGGTACAGCCATTGTGGAAATCAGTATGGAGTAACCTCAAAAAATTAAAATTGGAAGTAACTTATGACCAAGCAATTCCACTTCTGGGAATATATCCAAAGAAACCTGAAACACTAATTTGAATAAATATATGCACCCCTATGTTCATTGCAGCATTATTTATAATAGCTGAGATTTGGAAGCAGACCAAGTGCCTATTTGCTTTACTATCTTTTAAAAAATCCATTATAATTTTCCTAGGAAACAGTAAAAAGACTATTCAAAAACATTTAATTTTTGAATAGAGAGCCCAGAAATAACTCACATCTCTATGGCCAATTGATATTCGACAAAGGAGTCAGGAACATAAAATGGAGTAAAAATAGCCTTTTTAATAAATGGCGCTGGGAGATCTGGACAGGTATATGCAAAAAATGAAACTAGACCACCAACTCACACCATACACCAGAATAAACTCAAGATGGATAAAAGACTTAAATATAAGTTGTGGCACCATAAAAATCCTAGAGGAAAACATAGGCAGAAAAATTTTTGATATCCCATGCAGCAATATTTTCACTGATATATCTCCTAGGGCAAGGGATATAAAAGAAAGAATAAACAAATGGGACTGCATCAAATTAAAAAGCTTCTGCATGGCTAAAGAAAACATCAGCAAAATGAAAAGGGAACCAACTGTATGGGAAAACATATTTGCCAGTGATACCTCGGACAAAGGTTTGATTTCCAAAATAGATAAAGAACTCATAAGCTTCAACATCACTAGGAAGACAAACAATCCAATAAAAAAAATGGGCAAAGGACCTGAACAGACACTTCACCAAGAAGGACATACAGAGGGCCCAAACACGTGTAAAAGAATGCTCAACATCACTAACCTTCAGAAAAATGCAAATTAAAACCACACTGAGATACTACATCACACTGGTCCAAATGGCCATCATTAAAAAGTCAAAAAACAAGTGCTGGTGAAGATGTGGAAAAAAGGGAAGCCTAGTGCACTATTGGTGGGAATGTAGACTGGTGAAGACACTGTGGAAAACATTATGGAAGTTCCTCAAAAAACTAACAGTGGAACTGCCTTCTAACCTGGCAATTCCACTGCTGGGCTTATACCTCAAGAATCCTGAAACACCAACACAGAAGAACCTACAGACTCCAGTGTTCATAGCAGTGTTATTTACAATAGCCAAGTGCTGGAAACAGTCTAAGCACCTATCAGTAAATGAGTGGGTCAAAAAACTGTGGTATATTTATACAATGCAATACTATGCAGCAGAAAGAAAGAAGGAACTCCTACCCTTAGCAACAGCATGGCTGAAACAGGAGAATATTCTGCTAAGCGAAACCAGGTGGCGAAAGACAAATACCACGTGATCTCATCTATAAGTGGAACCTAATCAACAAAACAAACAAGTGAGCAAACTAGAAGCAGAGACTTAGAAATAAGGAACAAACTGACAGTGACCAGAGGGGAGGGAGGAGGGGAATAATGAGGAAAAGAAGGGAAAGGTTCATCAAGGAACATGAATAAAGTACCCATGGACATGGACAACAGGGTGGGGATTGACTGTGGGAGCAGAGTGGGGGTGGGGGGATGAGGGTGGGCAGGATGGGGAAAGGCAACAGGGTGTGGCAGTGATTTCCACACGTGTGTAAACACACAGTCCTGAGAATCTACACGTTTTGAGCACAGCTCCGTGTGACTCCTGTGTGAGCAAGTGTGGATCATGTCTGTGGGATGGGAATTAATTTGGCAAAGGTGTATCTTACAAATTCCGGCTTGCTGATCTCTGCTTTCACCTGGTCCTGTCTGCTACCAGACCTGAATCTACATCCCAATGCCTTGCTAATGAGTAATCCTACCCCTGTTGAATTGCTAATGCCCCTGATAAAAACCCTGGCTGAACAAGTCAGGGGGCTTTTTCCTGGGATTGGGAGGAATTAGCCATGTAGCCCCGGAATTGCTTTCCCCGCGTGTCACGGTATGGCACGCATGAGTCACGGCAACCACGGGTGTCGGCAGGCCCGGCCTACCCCGTGTCACAGGGGATAAATTTGAACTGTAATTTTAACTGTAAATTTTAACTGTAATTGAACAACAATTAAATAAATCTTAAATTGAAAAAAATTAAATATTTTCGCAGATTAAATAACAAATTAATTACCCATTAAACTCTAACAGAACCCACAGTTAAATATTTTTCTGGCAATTTCTAAAAAAACTAAGAATATGTGTGTGTGTAATCCTTCCTGTTTTGCTAACATTTAGTGTCAATATTTCTTTGACTGAATATTAGTATAAACAAAATATAAACAAGAGAATTGGGAAAAAACATACTTTACTGTAGAAAGATAGCATGATTAAGGCAAAAATTGATTAGTAATGAATTTTAAAAAGAACTTAAACAATCTATTAGAGATCACCTTTTGTGGTTGAAATTGTTTAATTATAATGCATTAAAATGGGAAGATAAAAGGCTAATTCTCAGGAGCATTTCAATGCTGCCAGTTAAAAGGGGCAGCATTTTCAGTGATTTATATCTTGGGATTTTTTAATTTTAAGATCTAAGAGATTTTTTCTCTCTTTCATTTTAACATGCCATTAATCCATTCTATTCTATGACTCAACCCTTCATCAACCTGTGTTGCCTCCGTGCTAACTATCTTTAGGGTGCCTCTAAGGATAGGTCATTTCACTCTCAGGGGTTTCCCTACATCCAGACCCTCTGAGTGAAAGCATGTTTATCGTCTATGTGCAAAACCAAATGCTAAATCTATCTTGACTCAGAGCTAATCCCGGGACATTTCATGTGTCAAAATGGGGAAAATGAGATTCAGTAACAGCATCTCAGTGGGTAATTTAAACAAATTCCAAAGATGGAAATAGTACCAGAATGAACTTTGTAATTCTGAATCACAGTTTCTCAGAATCTGTGGGACATTTGGATATTAGTTGACCCAATCTTTTCATTTTACAAACAAGGAAACTGGGACTCCAAGAAATATTAAGTGACTTGTCCATTACAATAGAGACTCAAGTGTGGTACTAAGAAATGTCATTCTATGCTGTTTCTCATTTGGCAATACTTCCAGTTTGACACATTTAAATATATGATTACTGTTTTGTTTTGTTTTGTTTTGTTTTGTTTGGCAGGAGGAGGGTTTATTGTGTACAGCTTCACTTCCCCACTAGATTGTAAACTATGAGGAAAGAGCTACATCCTTTTTAAATCTGTCCAGCAGCCCCAAATCCCTTCTCAAATTGAAGTCTAATCCTAGCCTGTCACTTATTAGGAATTCAATAAATTGTTGAATAATTTATCTTTGGAGGAGCAACTTTAGAAACCTTGTTTTTTGTAAGGGAAAAGAAATGGAAATGAACAGTAATTTTACAAATGCTGGTCACAGAGATGAGAGATTTGCACCATAGTTTCATAAAATGATGAAAAAAAATCAACCGTAATGTTATTTTGTATGTGAAGACACCTAACAGAACTCACCTTAAAAGTCATATATCCTGAAAAGTAGGGAAAGAGCATTTTAGACTCATTCTATGAGTTATAAGCAAAATTTTAGCTGATACCTGAGACTCCATTCAGTTAAGTAATTTTCTGGCAAGATGATATTAAATTAAATTCCCATTTGATAAGATGTTTTATTTTGTATTTTATTTTGTATTGTTTAGTTTGTCATGAACCAGCTCTAGCAGAACGATGAAATATTAAAAAACAGAACAGCAATCCCCCCACCCCCAAATTAGATCTGCTTAGTTGGAAAGAACAAGTCATTGATCACCTTTCTTGAAGAAAGCCTGACAGAGGATAACTCCGGAAGCTGCTGGAGAGAGTGATTACATAAGTCAGGCTGAGTTTGCCTAGAACGTGGAAACAAACAAGCTTCAAAATTCTGATGACACAAAAAACAAAGACTTAGCTTTTCCATGCTTGGCCCACTGTGCATTCAGCCACCTGTCCTGGGAAGCTGTTCTGCGTGGGATGGTACAGGGGCTCACCCCACATCAGCACACACTTCCTTCATCCCAGCAGCCCTGTCGCTAAATGCTTACCCCTGGAAGTAACACACTCAGTTTCTACTCATACTTCACTGGTTGAAGCAAGTCATGTGATCACACTCAGTTGAAGCTGGGGGGAAGTATCTTTTATCCTGTTCTCTGAAGAAAAAGAAACAATATTAATGAACAATCAATATATTATCTGTGGCAGAGATGCATATATATAATTGATTTTACATTTGTTCAGACTTAAGGCAGAAAATGAAGGCACATGTACAATTCTAAAAGGTAACCAAGGTCCTCACATAAATAAAAATAAGTTTATCTCCCACAGTGATGTGAAATTCACTTTAAAATAAGAAGCCTCTTGGTTCTTTGTCTCAGTTCAAACATGACTATGATTTCATAATATTCCCCATGAAGTTAAAAGTTACTCCTCGCATATCAAAGAAAAAGACTTAGGCCTCCTTTGGTCTGGACACTCTGAACAACAAAGAAAATGGCGAAAGCAGTTTCTTGGGCAATTTTTAAAAATCGAGTTTTTCAGTTTTTCTAACTGAAAATGAATTTGATGTCTATCAGTTGATTAGAAATGAATCAACTGGTAGACATCAAATAAAGAATTAGTGGTTTTAAAATATGCTTCTGTGTGTAGTACAACTCCTAGATCAAAAAGTAAAAAAAAAAAAAAAAGAAAAAGAAAAGAAAAGCTGGAGGGAGAGGGAGGAAGAACATTTATTCCACTTTTGGAATCTACGTATTTTTTTTTAAATGATGCTTGTATAGCAGTTATGCGATAAATATTTATAATATATATATTTTAATTTTGCCATGGTTTTTCTCTACTGCTTTACCAGTTGTGGCCTTTATATGGCACTAAATATTTTATATGGCTGAAATACCAATGTTTTATCTATAATAAAACTAGGGCATTCAAGGCTTTTCTTATTCAGGTTTCAGTTCATCGTAGAAATTTATATGATTAATATGTGAAATACTAACAAAATAGTATGTGAAATTAAAGGCTCTGATGGATTAAATAACTTGACAAAAGCACATAGAAAGTAGGTAGTAGATTTAAGATTCAAAATCAGGTCTCTTGAATATAAATTTTAGAAATATATGTGTAAATAATATCCATTTTAGCTTATTTATGATTTTCTTTGTTACTTCTCTAAGACCAAAAAGTGATACTTTCTTCGAGTTGAAATGATATATTTAAGAATCTTTAGAAGATATTTTACTTGTCCAATTGGGTGATTTTTTTTTGAGCTGCATAATCTTAGATCCTCTTGCCTATGTATTAAAAGTAATTTTATTTCATTTTGTGCTAAGTATAAATGTCTCCAAAGGAAATGCAGAAGAAATATATATGATGAATTTCTTCAAATTCCTTACTTGTCGCCATCAGGGATTTCTGCATTTGCTGAACAAAACATTCTAAATTAAAAACATTCTCTATCCAGTTGAATGATTTTGCTAAAGAATGATAACATAATAATTTCTTCCAAATAGTATATTATACTTCAGTTAAGTAAAAATGAAACATTGAATTGATTTTCTCTAATACAATCATTGTATATTGAAGCATATAGTGAAGTAATTAGGAGACCTCAGTTACATTTTTAATGTGTCATATGAAAACAAAATATCATGACTATTTTTGGATGATAAAAACAATTTGACAAGGGAAAGGAACATTGCTTCATAAGGTTATTTTGTATGTTCGTCTCTAAGAAAAAAGCCTTCACAGGCAGCGCATGTTTATGTATTTGAAATTGCATCTTATTTCTCACCTCAGGTATCTCTCCATAGGTGCGGAATACAATACATCAGCAGCTCACTGCCCTGAAGTGTTCTGGTACATGCCCGAATGAGCTATACAGTAGCAAAGGCTGCTCTGATTACAGGCCCTTGTTGATCACTTGTTCTGGCAGATGTTGCAAGTTTGGTTTCTTCTCAACTCCTACTTATTTCCATCAAAGGACAACTGTCAGATAGTTCAGTGAAAACTTTTGAATTGTACAATTAACCATCTTTACTGTCTGTACAAAAAAAAAGTCCTTATTGTTTCTGAGTATAAATCTCTATCATTCATTTGAAGTGAATGATTGAAAACCCCAAATAAGTTACAGTGTGTAATTTCTGAAAGAAACCACTACACTAATGTGAATGCATTCACTTTCTGACCCATTTCTTATGCCTGGTTGACTGAGAAAAGAACATAAAATCTCCTAGGATTTTGTGCCATATTTCTTCTGTGTATGACCATCATTTGTTTAATCACCATATACTTCCAGGCATGATAGCATTTCACTTCTCTGCTCCATATGAAGGTAAATGACCATAAGACTCACTTTGGCTAAAATAAGTGGTGTATCTTACTCTTGAATGGAAGGTTTAAAAACTGGTATGCAATTCTATATATTCTTTCCTACTGTTTTAATAATCTTGGAAATATACATCAAGCTAGAGCTTCTGTTATCCTAAATTATAGAGTAACTATGATGAGCAAAATCCTCAGTTGGGTGTGAATGTGTGTAAGAAATACATTTTTGTTGTATTCCAGCGCTAAGAGTTTTCCCCCTTACCTCAGTTTAACCATTGTCTTGACAGATACGTTGTATTCTCCTAGAGATTGCTCAGTAACAAGTGAGATACACAGTCATAAAGATACACTGGAACTCTGCTGAAATGTAGCCCTGTGTGTGCCTCAGATTTAATTTATGAAGAATTAAATTCTGAGAAATTGGTTGTTGCCACTAGCAACTTGCTTCCTTATTAACCACACAAATGATGTTAAGAACGTGAAGAAATCTTACTCGACAGAGATCCAGGCAGGCTATTAAATATGTGAGCTAACCCTGTCCTCTCCAAGGCCTGCCGTACCTCTGGTCACTCTTTCTCATGGAGCCTGTGTATGTGACCTACTCAGACAGCACGGCCATTTTCCTGATGGTGCCCAGTGAATGCTGACCCCGCTCTTTGAAACCTCACCTTATCATGACTTTGTCTAAGTATTCGTTATCTCAAGCAGCATTCATCTCTTTTTGGGGGGTAACTTTCTCTTGATATCTTATTTACACATTTTCTTTATCCTAGAAAAGATCTGGAGCCACTTCGGCTAGGTCCAAATATTAGCTCCACTGTTTGCTAACTTTAGGGCACTAGACAATTTAATTAAATATGTATGTTTTTCATCTTTAGGTGAATATAAGGAAACAGTACTCTTTAACTCATAGGGCGATACTGAAGATTTGATAAGATAATGAGCATTAACAGTTTTACAAATTAAGGGCTATAATTACCACCCAAGCCAACACTGGCAATTCATGGTCCCCCCAGCATTGTGGGAGTACAACATCCCGTAATTCATACTACCACAAATATGCATTAACTTGTATTTTTCATAAAATTTTGAATAAGAGATCCTTAATTATAGCAACTAGAGCTTTTTCAACTGTGACTTACAACACTTGTAACTCAGGACCTTTTCCATAGTTTACTGACTAGTACCAGGATAGGCTTTGATCTCTGATAAGACTGCATGTCTCAGGCTTTGACCTCTAGCAAGATTGCATGCCTTATGCTGCTTTCATTCAGAAAATCTAGACCTAATTGTGTAGTTTTGCCTTGTTTGACTACTCTCTAAAAAATGAAAGGAAAACCAATGAATTATTATATTGTTAAGGTCTCTGGCTAGGGCAAAATAATATCTCCAAATATTTGGTTATCTAACCACAACTGTGCATTTCAGTAGATTAAGCATAGCTCATTCCACTGCAGCAATATTTAAGACAATATGGTATACTAAATGGGTAGGCTATTTGGGGGGTTTATTTTTGTAATTTTTAATTTATGAATTTTCAAAATCGTGGATGTAATCATTTCTTACTATAGGCGAAATTTTGTGCAATTAAATATCATTCATGTTACTGTTTTTGAATGAGGTCAACTACATGTCAAATGAAAATTGTCTATAACTCATATATTTGTGTCTCTACCTGCCACCGGGATGGCCGAGTGGTTAAGGCGTTGGACTTAAGATCTAATATCTGTGTCTTTGAAGATGTAAATGGATTGACTTTAATATTCCTATGTGCCTGATATACAGAAAAGATTTTCAATAATTTACTCAAATTTTGAGTTTTATATCTGAAGCATAAAATATTTTTAAGATACAAAAGAATAGAAGACACTAGTGATATGCCAGAATATGGATAAATTGTAGATTTTTTTTGTATAAGAGTGGAAAGTTTGCCCTGGCCCAAGTGGCTCTTTTGGGTGGGCGTGGGACCTCAAACCAAAAGGCCACCAGTTCCATTCCTAGGCTCAGGACATGTTTGGGTTGTGGGTTTGGTCCCGGTCAGGCACCTATGAGAGGCAACCGATCACTGATTCTCTCTTACATTGAAGTTTCTTCCCCCCTCTTTCTCCCTCTCTTCCCTTCTCTCTAAATAAATAAATAAATAAAATATTTTTGAAAGAAAGGAAACTTTGATTTAGCAGATACTTTTAAAATAAAAGTCTACTTTCCATTTAGAAGTACATTTTTAATTTTTTTCTTTTTAATTTATAGAGAGGAGAAAGGATGGAGAAGAAGAGTGAAAGAAACATGGATTTGAATGAAAAACATCAACAGGTTGCCTTTCATATGTGCCTGGACTGGGATGGAACCCCAACCCAGGCATACATCCTGGCCAGGAATCAAACTGGTGGCCCTTTGGTTTGTGAGATAACGTCCAACCAATTGAGCTACACCAGCCAGGGCCAGAATCAAAGTTTTAATGGAGTTACATAAATAGTCTCGTGTCAATGTCAGATTACTGGGAGTGTCTGTTCCATGACTCATTATGTTTTCAAGAAAGAAATGGAGATGTAATAAGTATATTAAAATCTATCTGAAATAAAAGCATAAACTAACATATTTTCATGATCCAGGAGGTCATATGCTTGATAGCTTTTAGGTTATAATTACTGTGGGAAAAACTGAGAAAGGGCCCTGGCTGGTGTAGCTCAGTGGATTGAGCGCGGGCTGGGAACCAAGCGGTCCCGGTTTGATTCCCAGTCAGGGCACATGCCTGGGTTGCGGGCCAGGTCCCCGTGAGGGCCATGTGAGAGGCAACCATACATTGCTGTTTCTCTCCCTCTCTTTCTCCTTCCCTTCCCCTACCTCTAAAAATAAATAAAAATAAAATCTTAAAAAAAAAATAACTTAAAAAAAAAAAAACTGAGAAAGGTGTAATCGTTGGTAATCTGTTTTTCCCCAGCTATAGAGATTGTGATGGTACCCCATAAATCAGCATGATCTATTCATCAGTCAGCATAATCTATGTGATTTTGCTTCAGATACAATCTAAACAGGGTTTGGTAAAAAAGTATTTAAGGCTTTTCATTCATTTGTTTGTTTTTTGTTTCTGAAACTACCAGCCCAAAATAAAAAAGAAAGCAGAAGACAAATTTCCACATTACTAAACCATGCTTTGCGTGGCTGTTTCTCTGTGATTATTTGCTAGTGCAGGAGAAGTGTTGAAAGACTGATTCTTGACAACATGGGGTTAGGGTATAAAAACTGGTGTCTAAGGCTCACTTATGGGTGATCCTAATAGAACCTTCATATCCTGGGTAGATGTCCAAAGCACTGCATCCTTGGAGCAAGCACTTATACCAATTGCAGCTCAGTATGAGAAAGCTAGGGTGTACTAGAAATAGCATAATCTCCAAAATTGAATTAAGGTATTCCGTAAATCCTTACTATACCTGGCACCAGAAAGATGCAAATAAAAACCCTGAGTAAATAACAGTATCCTAGGTCACAGTTGGTTTTTTTTTTTGTTTGTTTGTTTTTTGTATCAAAATTTTTCAAGCTAAACAAAAATAATCAAGGACACGAGAGACAAAGTGACATGAATATGAATCATCATATGCAATAAAAAATATAGGCAGTCAGAAATTTAAACTACTCGACACAGAATTAGAAATAACTCTGATTACTATGTTTTCAAAACAAAATTCAGGATCAGAAAAGTTTTTAAAGAGATGTAAACTATTTTATAAAACTGCATATCAAGTTTTAAAGAAAAACAAATAGGATTTCTAGAACTGTAAAAAATTGACAACCATCAAGAATACAGCAGTTGACTTCTGATCAAGATGGTGGTATAGGCAGACACAGCCCCCCTCTTCGCACAACCACATCAAAATAACAACTAAGATAATGAACATTCATCGCTCAGAATCATCAGAAATTGAGTTGAATGAAAGTCTGACAACTATGGAATTAAAGAAACCACATCCATCCAGACTGGTAGGAGGGGCACAGATGTGGAATGGGCTGGTCCCACACCCACATGTGCTGGGTAAATTTCAAAATTCAGGAGGTATATCCTGGGAGAGAGGAGTACCAGCCTCACACCAGGATCCTCAGCCCAGGGTTACAATGTCAAAAAGGTAAGTTCCCACAACTCTGGCTGTAAAAAGCTTTGGGGATTGAGTCAGTGGAAGAAAATTCTGGAGTCCCAAGCAATTCTTCTTAAAGAACCACACATGGACTCACCTACTCAAACTCACACCCTCTGAGCTCCAGCACTGGTGCAGCAGCAGTAGTATATAGGTAGAGACTGAAGTGTCTGGCATCAAACAAGCAGAGACCACCGTCCTTTTTCTAAATCTCTCCCCCACAGAGCCAGAGAGCTCCCAAGCTGGTGCCATATCTGAGACTCCATCAACCTGGCTAACACTGTTTGACCCGCCTTGGGGATCCTCAGAGACTCTACTCCACCCAATTTACTGGCCCACACAAGCTGCTTTTCCATTTGAATGGCTGGTCTTGGCTTAAGCTGCACAACTTTGTAAATCTCAAATAAGCAACAATCTCAGTGAGCTCCAGACTCAGCACTAGAAGCAGCCAGTCTAGATTCACATCTTGGCTTCAACTGGGAATGTCCAAGCCCAGCACAAGTAGTAGCCATTTCAGATTGTATAATCATGCTCAGTAGGCCCAGGCAAAGCACAGGCAGGGACAGATCTTGGCCTGTATCAAGAAAACCCCAGGGCCAGCAAACCCAGTAAACAGCTAGAGACCACATTGGAGCACCATCACCCTGCTCCTGTACAGCTGATCTTCCACAGAAGTTGGTTAATAGTGGTCACAGACAACCTTTTCAGCTGACTGGCCTGGGTAAATCCGTCCTATTGATCTGCCAATAGCAACCAAAGCTCAACTACAAGAGGAGTGTGTACTCAGCCCACATGAAGGGCACAACTCAGGTACCCACTTTGGATGATAGGGGAGGCTGTACCACTGGACCCTATAGGACACCTACTACATTAGGCCATGCTACCAAAACACAGAGTCAAAACAGCTCTACCTAATATGTAGGAACACACATAGAGAGGTGCCAAAAGGAGGAGACAAAGAAACATGGCCCAAATGAAAGAACAGATCAAAACTCCAGAAAAAGATCTAAAGGAAATGGAGATAAGCAATTTATCATATACAGAGTTCAAAACATTGGTTATAAGGATGCTTGAGGAACTTAGTGGGGACCTCAGCAGCATAAAAAAGATCCAGTCATAAATGATGTATACACTAATTGAAATTAAGAACAACTTACAAGAAAACAACAGTAGAGTGGATGAGGCCAAGAATCAAATCAATGATTTGGAACATAAGGAAGCAAAAAACAACCAATCAGAACAAGACAAATGAATCTAAAAATAATGAGTATTGTATAAACAGCCTCTAGGACAACTTCATGAGGCCCAATATTCACAGGGGTGCCAGAAGGAGAAAGGAAAGAGCAAGAAATTGGAAATCTATTTGAAAAAGTAATGAAAGAAAAGACTACCCTAATTTGGTGAAGGAAATAGACACGCAAGTCCAAAAAGCAGAGAGTTCCAAACAAGATGGATGCAAAGAGGCCCACCCCAAGACATATCATAATTAAAATACCAAAGGTTAAAGATAAAGAGAGAATCTTAAAAGCAGCAAGAGAAAGAAGTTAGTTACTTACAGAGGAGTTCCCATAAGACTGTCAGCTGATTTCTCAAAAGAAACTTTGTAGGCTAGAAGGGATTGGCAAGAAATATTCAAAGTCATGGAAAGCAGGGACCTACAGCCAAGATTTCTCTATCAAACAAAGCTATCATTTAGAATCGAAGGACAGATAAAGAGCTTCCCAGAAAAGAGGAACATAAGGAGTTCATCATCACCAAACCATTATCATATGAAATGTTAAAGGGACTTATTTAAGAAAAAGAAGATCAAGACTATGAACAATAAAATAGCAAAAATACATACCTGGCAACAATTGAATCTAAAAAAGAAACTAAACAAGTAGAACAGAAACAGAATCATGGATACAGAGAGTGTTTTCATAGTTGTTGGATGGGAGGGTGGTTTGGGGGAATAGCTGAAGAGGTGAGGTGATTAAGAAGTAGAAATAGGTAGTTACAGAATAACCATGGGGGTGTAAAGTACAGTATCAGAAATGGAGTAGCCAAAGAACTTATACCCATGACCCATGGACATGAACATGGGGGGGGATTCCCTGAGGGAGTGAGGGTGCTTGGTGGAGGGGGACTTATCAAACAGCATTTCCCTGGTAAAAGGACAGGCTCAGGCGATGGACCCACATTCACACCAGTGGAATACGAGGTGTTTTGTCTTTCTTAATAGGTTTTAAGGGAAGGATGTTTTATTGAGCCTATGAGAAAGTCACTGCATGAGACATTCTGGATATTGTGAAAGGTTAGAGCCATTTATTCACCATAATGAAATCCAGAATCATGAAGAAACCAACCTAGAGAGAAGAGTATACAAAACGGACTTGCAGGGAGATAGCACCAGACAAACAGGGCCGACTCACCCTGGACATCCGGACTTAAATTTACAACAACCCATACATTTCCATATGGTTTGGTTTGTTTGAAGCAGTTGTCAGCTTCTTGCATGTAATAGTATCTAAACTAAATTGTAACCCTTTTATGAGTTCCTTTCAATTTTAAGCAAAATACTAATAGATGATATTTCACTATGCAGCTCCCCAAATTTCCCAGGTTCTATTTCAACTCATAATTTTCGTAAATGGCACTTCTTTGGCCTGAAACTCCCTTCCAAATTGGTCTAATATTGACTAAGTTCCACCTGACATTCTGGTTTCATCGAAGATATCCCTTTCTAATGCCCCAACTAACTCCCACTTTTTCTACAGACTCCCAAAGTATGCTAAGTTTCTCTTAATCGAAACAACTACAAACAAGATTACATATACCTGCATTTTTACACTGTAATCTTCTGCAATAGGCTAATACCAAGCAAAGTGATCAACTTAATATCTCTCATGCCAAGCTCTGGGTTAGAATATTATAGCATCTGAATAAATAATATCAAGAAAAAATATATGTAAATGAGTGAATGACTTTTATGCACATTAGAAAAAAGTTTTTTTTAGTTGTTAAAGCTTGAACCTCTAAATCTGTTATTAGTTAATCAAGTTCAGAATAAGAATTGCTTCTTCTGTACGTTTTTATACACTCTGCTCTCTCAGTCCATTCATGACGATGCTTCTGACACCAAGGAAACTGATGCACTACTCCATTCTCAACATTTCGTTAAGCTATGTCTCCAATGGCAACATAAGTACTCCAAAATTTTTAGAACAGTCACCAGGATTATGTGCTGATAGTTATTCAGGAAGATGTCATCACTAATATCTCCCAAGTGTCCATCAGTGACAGGTAACTGCTCAAAACACAATAAATTGTGTGTTTGTGTGTAATTTATGAATATGCATGAAGTTTGCATTTAAAAATAGCTGTATTTATTTTGCAATAAGTGCTTTCATTGAGTGGAGACCTATGTTATAAGCTGATTTGTAAATGTTTATTAGGGAAACAATGTGTGAACTGGGTAGAACATGGGAATTAGAGCTAGACGTTTCTGAATAGGAACTGGTCTCTAGAATTTGCACACTGTGTAGCCCTGGGCATATGAATTCATTCCTTCTCCTGAAGGATGAGTTTGATATTACTGTTGAATTTTTCTAAGGATTAGAAATAATATATGTAAAATATTTAGGACAATTCTACATAATGTGTTTAATAAAAAGAGTAGTTTTTTTTTATTTTGTTTGCCACTGCTCTTATTAAGGATTGTGATTCAGAAAAAGAAAATAAAAGCTACCAGCCTTATGATATTTAATGTAATCCTTCCATGTTGATAAAAAAAAAAAAAAAGAAAATTCTAACAGAGCCAAACATCTCAACTGCCAAACTAAAACCAAAATTTATCTTTGTTTTATTTTAGCTACTTGAAAAATATGTGAGGTTAGGAGTTAGGAGGAGTAAGGAGTTTAAAAAAAGTATGAAGATAAGGGCAGTATGGTGGAGGGGGAAGAGTGAAGAGGAACAGAAGACAAAATCAGCATCTGTGCTGCTTCACCACGTGTTTTACCTGTGTTTCTTTACGATATCCTTTTTTTAAATACTGTATCAGTTAAAGTACCAGGTTAATATGCACAAAGCCAAGAAAACCAACGATGTCAGATACCGACTGTATATTGCACTGTCCTTTGAACACCTGGCAGGAATAAACTGCTAAATGCAGATGCCATGCAGTGCAATCTTCAAGATATCCTTTTAAGCAGAAAGGATCATGTCCATTTTATGGGGAAAGAAACAGAGACTCAATTAAAATAACTTCTTTAGATAACATGGCTAGTAAGTCTCAGATCACAAATCAAACCTGGGACTTTATAAACCCTTAAAGCTGTGATTTTCCTATCATGGTATTTGTCTTCTAACTAAACAGAGGGAATAATTGTCCACTAAACTTTAATGGCAATGAAGACAAATGTATCAGAAATGTTACTAACTTTCATAAACTAAAATGGGAGAGATGCTAGTGCCCATCTTGGCTAACCTCCCACCTAATGTAACACTAATATAATTTAATAAAAATTAACTAATTGTATTAATGCCAAGCTTTTCATGAATGTGTGTCTTACATAAAGGCAAGGGAGCTCACGAAATATTTACTCAAATTATAATGCAAAATAATAAAACAAACATTCACTGTAACTACAGAAATGTAAGCACATTGAATTCTAAAAAAGAAGTCAGAAAGGAATTGCACAAAAGTTAAGTATTATTGAGATATTTATTTCTAGATATAACAATAAAGTTGAAAACAAAGATACTCAATGTTCTAGAATTTAAAAGGAAGAAATAGAAAAGCAACACAAGAAAACCAAATAATAAATTTTCATGGAAAAGTTTTCTAGCTGTATTATGTTTGTATTGTTTGCAAATATCATAAAGGATGGTCTTAATTTTTCTATTTCTTTGACTCATTCCAAAATAATAAAAAATAAATTTGTGCAGAACATTTCTTATCCTTACTCCATAGACCATTGAAATGTGCAGCTATTTCCAAATTATTTATTCATTTACTTCTTCATGTATTTCCTAATCGTTTCTTTGATGTACTCAGCACAGTGCCAAGCTCAAACTCAATTCCAGCAGCCTATGAGCCCATTGGAGCTGATATCGAAGGGGCTTAAGGACACAACACATGTGTCTGTTGGATAATTAGACGGGGCAGAATATTGCAAGTGCTGAAAGGGTTAGTGCAGGTAAATTCCAGAGTAAGTGGAAAGTCACAATATTATTTTGGGCTACTGTTTTCAAGGAAGTCATCACAAAAGTGAGGTCGCTTGAACTGAACCTTAAAAAAATTAGCTAGATTTACTCACTATTTCCTTATTCAAAAATTAACTAAATAAATGAGTGCATCTTTATCTTTATTCCACAAAATTATAAACCTAGCATTGATGTCTCTGCATACTTATTTCAAAGTGAATGATTTAATTTATTATACTGTCAACCAACTGGTGAGCCATTTAGTCCTTACTTTATTTAACAAGTATTTATTGGCACAAGTTTTTTTAGGGTACTATACTAGGGGGTAAAGACAGAGTGGAGGGTTATACATACCAGTTCCCTCCTTAATGAAGCTTGGGCAGTCTATCAGGAAATACACTATTTAAATAGATTATTAGCCCAAAGCATAACTTCCAAATGTGGTAAGGATTAGGAAGGAGAGACACAGGTTGATAAAATGACAGATTATAAGGAAATCCCAGTTACTCGCATACACATCTGTTGTGCTCTCCACAACTTCAGCGGTGTCTTAAAAAAAAATGTGAAGATACTTGAACTCTATTTTAATTAAATGGGAGTTACTACTGGGGGCGACATAATCAACTATGCGTTCACAGGCGACGCTCTGCCTAATGCATGAAGAATGTATTTGGGGTTGAGAATGACAGTTGGTATGCAATGAAAAATGGCTTTTTATTCACTGGTGCATGGAACAAATGGTAATGGTAATAGGAATGCAGTCAAAAAGAAGTGGATAAGTAAAGTTAGAAGATAGAATTGATAGGACTTGCTATGGGGTTGTTTATGGAGGCTGAAAAGAAAGATGCAAGATTCCTCGTTTTTTTTAAATATATATAACAAAGTCCATTGTCTTTAAGAAATGAATTTGGAGGGAATACCTTTTTAAAAAAATTATTTACACTCTGTAAGATTTACCATGAAACCCTTAAATGGAAATGTTGATTAGCATTTAGCTATATGTATGAAAACACATAAAATGGTTTAAATGTTTTTATTTGGGATTCCTTAATATGAGTGTAGGAGATACCCTAAAGGGAAGTGATGTTGACAACAGAAAACAGTGTTAATTTATGCATTAAAGCACCAATTTTCTAAAAATCACAGTACTTAAGGGAACTTCATCAGTCTTAAGGCATTGGACTCCTCAGCCCATGGTCACTAACTTTTTGTCTGGTGAGGAAATCTTTTCCCATCTTCAGGTCTTTAGTTTGGCTGCTGGAGTAGCACCAGGTCGGCTTCTCACACAATCATAGCAGTCACCCATCATGATCAGGCCTTTGTCGTCAGGAACGATGCATTTTTATATTCCTCTATGTATGTCACCCAAAACACTACCAATGAGCTGCGACTTTCTGGCTTCTGGCATTTTATTTCAATTATCTGTGATAATAAATCAAGAGCCACCACAGAGCAGTGAAGAGAACAGGTGTTCCATAAACAGACAGAGCCAGTTTGAGTTGTGGTTCTACAGTTTTGGATGAGTTTCCCATCATTCTTGCTCCTTTGCCTAGTCAATGTCAGATGTGGAAATGCACATTAAGTATGTTACGGAACAGCAGGCGGGGTCCTGCTTCCTGCCGCCACCCTCTAGGCCAAATTCCAGAGGCAAAGGTTTGGTGACAAAGGAAAGGAGTCTTTATTAAAGTCTTCAGAATTTTGGAATAACATCTTTTCACATGCATTAGTCACTTAAGCCTATTAATTAAGGTTCAAACTCTTTAACACCTGGGTTCTCCTATTATTCCCCCTGTTAGTTTTAATTATCATATTTCTATAAGGTTAGTTTACAAACTAAAACAACGTAAGATACAACAGCTACACAATTTTGGAAGAATGGCAGGCTTCTGCTCCAGAGCTCGCCCAATCTAGAACACCCAAAGAATACCCTGCCACCCTCTGCCAGGCCAGCCCGATCCTGGGCTGCATTGGGAGTTCCTTCCCATCCAAAACACAGTGCCCTGGAAAATGGAAATGCAGGCAGCTGCAGCATGATCACCCAGGCATCCTAGAGGAAGAGAGCTGCAGAGCCAGCCTCTGCCCTCTTTTAATTCCACGCACTCCATTCCATGGAGGCATTCCGCTTCTCAACCAATCCCCTCCTAGACTGTTTACCATTTCCTTCCACTAGATCAAACTCCTCCTACAGCCCCTCCCTACTACTCCCCAGTGATCTGATGAGATCTGTTCATATCAAGTATGCCTAGCATGTATTAGGTGCATCACAACAGTTACTTTTTATTTTCCCATAATGAACAATCTTTACTCTGTTTTTACTTCCTCTTTTCTACATTTTTGGTCAATATCTTCCTTTCCTCTCAGTCCTAGGAATCCTATTGTTCCATCTTGGTACATTCCTTGCATCTAATTCCAGTGATTTTAGATTAGAGAAAATCCACTGTGGGATTAGCAGATTCAAACAGATTGTTGTTTGTTCACCGCATAAAGAGATACAATTACAGTGTGCAAAGAATTGGGGTGGGCTTGGTAATCAAAACTCAATTTATGAAAATAGAGTAGAATAATGACTACCTGTCATTCTGCAGGAAGAAGCAGGTTCTGGAAGGCCCTGTACTAATAATACTGCATATTAGTATGGACACTTTTGCTCATCAGAAGGCTTTATGTCTATGAGTTGGGTTATTACTTACAATAACTTTATAAGGTAAGAAGTGATGATATGATTCTCATTTTAAAGATAAGGAAACAAAAGCTCAGAAAATTTAATAGGCTTAGTAGTTTCCCACAATGGTTCCAAGAAATCTGAATTCCAAGCCAGACTCTTTTTAAACCAGCTGATGCTACAAATTACTTATATTCTTCAAGGCATTCAATCTTCTCATTGGGAAAAGAGGAATGGGACTTCTTTAAGATCTATTCCATATTTAAAGTTTGAACCACTCTGACTTGTCTAAAATAAATAGATAATTGGCAGAACTTGGGTAACAATTCAGTTCTCTAATTCAAAGCATATCCCAAGCACTGCTTTGCTCAAAGCACCTTTTTTGAGCCCTGATTCGTAGGAATAGCGATTTGGTCCAAATAAAACATTTTGGCAGCTGCATGGGAAAAATGGAACAGGGCAGATAAGGAAGCTGTCAACTCTTAAAATATTCTTATAGTTCTTACAAGTGTAGGAACAGGTATCAAGGTATTATGTCAGTAGAATGAAAGTTCCAGGTGAAAGACCATGGCAAATCTATAAATTACAGTAGATAAAATATAAGAGTGGCCCAAATAAGTAGTTTTGAGATAAATGGTACTGGTGCCTGAAAGCTGAGCATATATGTTTTTTTTTTTTTTTTTTTAAATAACCAAGTGGATTAGAAAGAGTAGTGGGGATGGCTAGGAGGGAGTTTGTAGAGATGTGTTGGAAGGATCATTTTAAGAACTTGACTGAATGTGGAGAGATAGGCTGACCTTCAGTTTTCTGGATTGGTCAGTAGGTAAATATGGCTGCCATTCTCTAGGTTGTTTTCAGTAGAAACTGACTCAGCTATTTCTCAATGGACAGCTGTTAAAAATAAACAAGCACTTGTCTGGCTTTCAAGTTTATGCTACTAGGTTCAAGTGACTCAGTTATGACATAATTTAGTGTTTAGGAAGCTAGCGATCATGTCAAATCATCTAGGTAGTAAGTTTTGTCTGTGTTTGCTTTTGAGAAGATACTCTGTATCAGGAAAAGATATTCTACTTTAGACTCAAAACATGTGTACAGAATTATTTGGGTAACATAAATGGATGGAGTTATGATAGAAATAAAATGGCAAAAAATATATTCTCAATCCCCTGAAAAATTGTCACAATAATGGAAGATATATGTACTTTTATCATATTTTTCTCTTGGTGAATAAATCAACAAAACCTGGGAACCTGGAGAAGAGTATCGATGCAGACAATACTTTGAAGAAAAATAACGATATTTGTTACTTTGTTCATTTAACAAATGTTTAAGAAGTGCTTGTTATGCTCCAGGTATATGTGTGTGTATGCATGTAAGTATGTATTAGGTATGTATATATGATGTCTATATAATGGAAGGTATTATCGTCTAGTGAAAAGACAACTATATAAATCACAAGGGAAAAATTCTGTGAGAAATTTTCAGATGCAAATTTATCTCTAAAATGAATGTATAAAAAGATTTATGTGTGCCTAAGGAAGTCAGAGAAGACATCATAAAGTGAAAGCTTCACATGAGTACTTGAAGAATGAGCAGGAGTTCTCAGAAGTACAAATGTGGAAGCTTACACATTAAAGAAAAGAAAGTGCCAGACGTTGTTCCAGAAACTACAAGGAGTTCATTATTTCTGGAGGCTGGAACAAGTGTTAGATTGGTATAATAAGACTATTAACAAGCATACAGGCCAGACCAAAGTATGAAGGGTCTTAGAATATGTGCGAATAAATTTGAGTTACATTTTGGTCGCCATATGGAGACAAAGATTAAAAAAAAAGAAATAATCCAAAATGTCTCAAAAATTGCATTTTTATAGTGATAAAAATAGATCCATTTTGGGATGGAGCAAGCATCATAAAAGCCGGGCTGAGGTTATAAAGATTCTTTTATTCTAACCCAGGTAAATGAATGTAAGTGCCTGAATCGGGGATGTGGCTATGAAAGGACAAAAGGGAAAATACATGCAGGTGGTCACAATCTGAGGACAATGACTTCCTTTGTTGTGTCTTGGGAAATAAAGAGATAATATCATTCAACAGAGTTATGGTACCTGAAGCAGGCATGGGGGGTGATGAGGCATTTGGATATACAGTTGTGTGGTTATAATTTGGACCTCCTTTTTTAATTTTCTGGACCCTGAATCAAAAGTTAAATTCCATAGTAAAGAGGTCATTGAAAGAGAAAGTTAGATTCATTATTTACTATTGATAATTGCTAGTTTTAGTTTAAGGGCAATCAATTAATCAACTTAAATGTAATTTAAATTGCTTTGCTAAATTATTAGAATATCATTGTTAATGCAAAAGTTCCACTGCATAATGTTAGTAATCGCATTATTGTGTCTGAAAAAAAGGCTACATTGTTTCCAGTATTATGATGAAAATCCCTTCATTTTGGATGGGATTATTGTACATTATTAACTATAACTGGGATGTTATTCAAGACATGGGTAAGCCATATACCTGTTACAGCCAGGGAAAAAATAAACAAAATTCCTGCCTCAAAGCTGTTGATATGGATCAACCATCTAATGCTCTTCAAGTGCCTTAAAAGCAAGGACCAGAGGAAGAATTACTGTTTCTATAAAGGAAATGAAGCTTAAGTTTCACCAACATTCACTTGATTGAGCCCCCTTACAAGGAGTTTTAGCCACACATTGTTCACTTGGTCATTGTTGGTCATAAAATCTGACTGTATTTTAACCACAAACAGCTAAGAATGGGCTCTCACCGTGATGACATCCCCACGACGCTTGTTCTGTCAGATAGGGCAGTGGCCGCCATCATTACGGCGTGAACTGAAGGAACTTGGCATGAGATACTGCGACCAAAGCAGACAACATAAGATGTATAATATGCCACCACAGTAAGACATAAACAGAAAATCTTAACAAGTGACATCAACCTGAAGAGTATTTATTCACAGAAATAAAACTTGAAAGGCCCCAAACTGTTAAAGTGCATCTATGAATGAGGTTGGCTGATGTTTTTCTAAATTTGACAAGAATTCTAAAAATATTTATGACATCACTAATAATGAATTGTGAAATAAAAAAAGAAAATTATAATGAATAAGAAAAATAACCATGAAAAATGAATAGACAATAGCAAAAAACAATGTTGTCACAAGAAAAGGTGATTTTGCAGCCAAAAAAAAAAAAAAGTATGAGGGAAGTACCAGAGCATTGTCAGGCTACTAATGAATGGAAAAATACATTGTTCTATGAGCATTTTATTATTAGTGGTATTAATTATATTTTTAAAATTTATGATTTGTCATGATTAATTATAAGTAAATACTGTTGCATAACTAAATTTATAGTTATGATTGTGTATATAAAATAACATCCAAAACATGTATTCTTCAGGCCACATAAAACACTGCAATATTCCTCTTAAGATCTCTGGCATTAAACAGAAAACTGTATAGAAAATTGCTCAGTAAGTGCCGATAGTTGAGTGAACAAGAGAGTGAGAACTTAGTGACTAAATGTCAAGGGAAGTGAGGAAAGAAGAAATGCAGTGTCTTCATCCTATTGTCAAAGTAAGGCAATGTGAATTCAGGGAAAGGGAAATCTCAAAAAAAATATTTTAGTCTCAGTTTTCTATCAGTAAATTTTTGACAGTTTATATGTAGCACAAATACTTTCATAAAGTACTTGGGCATGGAGGTTGACAGACACCAAGACCTGTGAGGAAATGGAAGCTAATGTGCATGAGACAAAAAGTGAACAAAATGGTACCCTGGCTCCTGACACTGAGAGGGACTCGAAGGAGGTGAATAGCCTTAAGAAAAAGAATAGGTGAAGAGATATGTGAGGAGGAGAAATGAGAGGGGAAAAAGAGGTGGAAAGAAATGGACTAGGTTAGAAATGATGGCAAAATTCTCTTCAGTATGAAGGCTGAAGACTATTTTAAGAATGGTGAAAATTTCTGCTCTATGTGAATGATATATTGCTGGCATAATAAAAGTGACTCTCCGTCCACCCAAATGAATCCTTTCCTGACTGAAATGCCAATGAATTCTACTCTATTTAAAATATATAATATATTTTTTTAAATTTTTACTTAAAAAATGGCTAAATTTTACACATGGCTCAGAATAGAGGATTCTACAAGGAAGCAGGAAACCGGGAGAAAGAGGAGGACATGAAAATATGTGATACTTGAAGATTAGTAGAAATGTTTGTGCATGTGGCTCTAGACATCTGTGGGGCACTCCCTCGAAGGGTTTGAGACTTTCTGCCCAGGTGTTCTTAGGTAAGGAATTATCTGAGTATCACCATTCAACACTGACTTCCTCCTTGATAGAAAAAAAAAAGTGAGAAAACAAGAAAGCAAGAAAAAAAATGAAGGAAAGAGAGAGATTCAGAAAAAATGATGAAAGGAAAAAAGGAAAGAGAAAGACAGGAGGAAAAAAAAGAAATTACTGAAGAAAGAAATGAAAAAATGTAGTCCACCTCCAAATGAATTTCTCACAAGCATCACAGACTCCACTGACCAATCTTCATCTATGCACCACTAAGTCAGCTCCTAGAACCTCTCTGTCCACCCAGGGTAGCCACTGAAGGACGGCCAAAGGACAAAGTGTATGTTGACACAGAATTTGAAGGAAAAATTTGTATTTAAGGGTAAAAACATAATGCCTTTGAAATAGCACTAACTACATTTGACTTAAGTATGGTAGAGTGTGGAAAAACCAGTAACTTCTACATAACATACAAAATGAGAGGAAGAAGTTCTGATATAGAAAATCTAGTGGAAGCTTAGTTACATGAGTAAGGTAAAGGCACACAGAATTTTCAGTGGGCACTGAAACAATAAATAGTAGGAGATATGAAAAAAGTGCATTTTTGAAAAATTACTCTGATATATTAGACGGCTTAAAACTGAGGTGGCTGTTATAGTGATTAGAAATACTCTGAGAATGATGAAAGTCTGCTAAACATCAAGGTGGGAAGAAAAAGGGATGAAGAAAAATATAAATGAGATTCAAGATGTAACTGAAATATAAGTCTAATTGACTGTGAAAATCAAGTGAAGAGAACGAGGAATTATTTTTAAATACTTGGCTTGACAACCTTTGCCAATTTTACAACCATTTCTTGCAAAAAGGAAAGACAGCGCAAAGTCAAGAAGGCAGGAGACTTGGGCCACGTCACCATCTCCCCCACCAGGGGTGTCCACCCTGAGGCCCGCAGGCTGCATGGGCCCAGGGTGGCTGCAAATGTGGCCCAACACAAAATCGTAAATTTACGGAAAACATTATGAGATTTTTTTGTGATTACATGTCGTAGTGTATTTAATGTGTGGCCCAAGACAACTTCTAGCGTGGCCCAGAGACACCAAAAGTTGGACACCCCTGTGACTGTCCGTTATCTCAGAGACTGAAGGTGTGACCCGGAAGCTTTCCTGGACCATACTCAACTCATGCTCACCTTATCGCCATGGCAGTAGCCACTCTGATCTACACCTTGAATGTTATCAAAATGCTAAATTGTGTCATTTCTAACACTGTTGACTACATTACACACTCTCAGCTTACAATGGTCAATAATTTATATGATCTCTGCTTATTCCAATATAGGCTCCCTGGCGTGACTCTAAAAACAGCAACACCCATACCTTTCATTGTGATTCTGTAGGAATTTATTATTTTTTTAATTGAAAATCAGATCCTCCCACTAGAATATAAACTCCCAGAGGGCAGGCAAGTCATCTGTCTGTACTTAGCATGTGGTTGACACATTCCATGCAATCAAAAATAGTCGTTAATGTTGTCTGACCCTAAAACCACACTTTAAAATGCAATTCCAGGGGTTTAAAATTTTTATACAAGGATTAATCTAATTACTATATTTTCTTCTTTCTGTTTGGCTTTCTAAAACTACTGACTGCTTATATAACTTATGTAGTTCGTTAAATGAACATACTGCTACCTCGTATATGTCAAGAACTGTTGTTGGAATCCAATGGGACACTTTAAGAACTCTAATAAAGAAAATGAGATGGTATGAGTCGATGAAAATAAGCTTAAATTGCCAAAAAATAATATATGCCCATTCTCACTATTTATTGCAAAAACACAAGTTCTGATCCTTTGCAGTGATATGTAATTCAAAATTCTGGTTTATTTGCTTTAGATCTGGAGGAATACATTTCATTTTCTATTTACACGGCAGTAGGGAATTGTGAGTACAAATACAGTAAAATGTGTGGTGATTTTTGGTTTCCACATACTAGAATTTCTGATATCCCCCAGTAAGAGATTTTTAATTCACAGTATTTCACATTAATGTTGGATTTGCTATAGGCTCTTTTCTTAAGACATATAATGCTTTCAGAGAAAGATTAGCTCTCTAGCTTTCTGAGGTATTACTCATTTATAGCACTCCAAATGGAGAGCAATGGAAATAGCAACATAAAGACCCACCTAGAGCTACCATGTGCCAGATAGAAATGTTCACCTATCTCTGGCTGTCTTTCTTACTTACTGCCCTACAGCAAATGTCGAAGGTACTTAAAGGAGCGATTTTTGCAGGCCACCTACACTGTGCATAAGCAAATGGAATTTGTCTCAACTGTTCTAACAACATGAAATCAAATGGTGCTTTAAATTACCTTTTGACAATGGCGATATATTCATATATGCAAAAATATACATAGAACTACATAATAATGAACCCCATAGAACCTTTGGAAGTTTATTCGTAATATCTTTCTAAACTCTCAAAAGAAAATTTTGAGGGAGTCAGGGCTGGAATTGTGTTTCCTTCCAGGAGACTTACTTAGAATAACTTGGATATATAGTAGGGGACAACCACAAATATTAAGCATTATTACCATGTGTGTTTGGGGTTAAGTAAAGTATGTCAATAAACAGTTGCTTCTTTCTTTCTTCTTCTTTTTGTTTCTAGAGAGAGAGGAAAGGAGAGAGAGAAACATCAGTGTGTGGTTGCCTCTCACACACCTCCAACTGGAGGCCTGACCTGTAACCCAGGCATGTGCTCTGACTGGGAATTGAACCAGCGACACTTAGGTTCACAGGCCAGTACCCAATCCAGTGAACCACACCAGCCAGGGCTCAATAAACAGTTCTGTTAAAGCATTGGCATAGTCCCATGGGGTAACATAAATATTGAAACCAGGTAGGGTAATTTTATGATTTATAATACACTAATATGTCATGGTACCAATGGATTTTTGGTTATTATGAATTATGTTCCCTTTGTATCTCTCATCCCTTCAAGTATATATTAAATAAGAAGTCTTCAATGAATGCATAAATGTGGTACCTTCTAGTATTAAAAAATTGTGTGAATATTTGGACTAGGCAAACCTGCACATAAATTTCAGTGCTATGACTTACTAACTTTGTGTCCTTGGAAAAGTTATATTCTCCCTTCTACATTCTATTTCTTCATTTTAAAAAAGGTAATAGCAATGCTTTACTCCTAGCTTAGTAATGACAATTAAGTGAAATAGCATGTATAAAGTGACAAACACCAGGTTAAGAAATGTTATTCTCCTTTCCTTCTGCTCTCCCTACTCTGGAATACAGCAGGAATGAAATTCACATGGCATTCCAAGAACACAGCTAACACTTGTTTTCCTATATCACACTAACCAAAACATAGAGCTCTGTTATATATAGAAATTCCAGAACAGTGCAAATTCCAAGGCAAAACTGCATTACAGGACTAAAAATATCATTTACATAATTCAATTAACATTAATATTGCAAGCGAATTGCAAAACAAAACAACAACAAAAACCACTACCACCTCTACCAACAGCCAGACCCTGCATAGTGCTGAGTCTGCAAAAACCTGTAACTCTCTCTAAGCCTCTATGGAACTATGCCGTATAAAAATGTTATTGGGTCAATATTTTTGATATTGTATGATATAATTAAACAATCAGTTAAAGTTTAATAAAGTAAATGTGTCAATATTACCTAGTACAACTAGCAACTGTTACCCAATGAGGGTATTTGGGTGACAATTACTGTGAAACATTTGGACTGCTGACCTTACACAAATAGACATGTATTTCTCAAGCAAAATTGGGTATTCATAAAAACCCCCACATAATTGTAATTCAGAACATATAGTCTAATAGTGAACCACATGTAAATTTAGAGAAACAATTTTCACAGGTCACAAATTGACAAATAACAATAGCTACTTATATACAAGAGTTAAAGATGTATTTGTTTTGGGAAAAAAGGCAAAAATATTGAATAATATCTGAAACCATTATAGCATCATTTTACATATTTGAGAATATTGCAAAATGTGGGCAATCCATTCTCTTCATAGTTCTACTATGCATACATTTCGGTTAACAACAGTTTAGTTAAATAATACCAGTCCCTGGCAACACAGTTCAAATTTCAGTTACCACAGTAAATTAACTCTGAGGAATTGGATAAAGTACAAACTTCACTGATATAGCTCTTTAGTTCATAAATTACTAAATAATTAACAGATGGACACTGTGATGAGTGACCAGTTGCTCACTTCTTCTAGTCTGTTGGTCATTGGTCACTGCACACCTGTTAGCTCCCACACAGGCTGCAAAGTGTGCGGTTGCGTAGCCTCCTTCTTTCCCAGGCATAACCCCATGTGACGTTTTACAAATAAAAGAGGAAATTAGTGAACAAAAATGAAAGTTCAGCTAAGAAACAAGAAGTGATGGTATGGAAGAGATTCTGAACTGGACGTGTGTGAGGCTCAGCGAAGACACGACTGAGGGCGGGGATGTCCGCACTGCTGGCATTCCAGGGGCTCCAGATGCGGGGCTAAAATGTTTTGGAAAGTTGGGCAGGTTTACAGTCTGTCTCCTTTAAAGAGATATAAACCTGGATCCTGTCGGTCTTTTTGTGCCATTTCTTTGTTGTTCTGGCTCTCAGCCCACTTTCTTTTTGCCTTTAATAGGCTCAGGAATGTTATGCATCCTCTTGACTATAACAGTGATCTTAATGTTGTTGAGGTCCCAAAGCCAGACTGCACAAATGTTTGCATGTTTTCTTAACTCAGAGTACTGAGTCAATTGACTGTAGCATCTGCCTTAGATATGGTAAATTTCTTCTGGTTAGCACCATCTCCTGCAATTCTTGCAAAAAAGCCAAGATTGTTTCTTTACCTCCCATTGGGTTATGTCCACAAAGCATTCAAAACTGACAGCATTGGACTGATACTACTTTGCCTTTTAATTCATCAACTAACTAGTATGTGCACATGCACCAGGAACTCTTAATGATACTAGATGATTCTTAAAAGAAATTAATCAACAGTAATGAATTACAATGTTATAGCCCTGGCTGGTGTGGCTCAGTGGGTTGGGCATTATGGGGAGAGAATGAAGACCCGAGTCAGAAGGCCATCCTTCCCCGCCTCGGTTCTTGTCTCGCTGCAAGAGATGAATTCAAGTGAGAGACCAATATGTATAGTGGAAGTGAGATAGTTTATTTATGGACTTGAGCAAAAGCTACAAGTGGGCACTAGCCTAATCTGAGTGTCTCAACTATAGGGATTCAGGGGTTATACTTCAGCTGGCTTCTAGAGGTACCTCTCCTTCCATTCTAAATCTTGGCAATAACGTACAAATACAAAGTCTTCTTCCTTAGTGAGTAAAGGCTCTTTGTATTAGTGAAGTTTTTACAGAGGCCCCCTTTCCCAGCATAGGCCCCCTTCTTCCTTCTGTGTAATCTCCACTTGTGATGTTCAGAACACCTGGCAATCTTAGTAAGATTGTTACAGAAGCCTCATTTCGGAGCACAGTCTTAAGGACTCCCCTGCTCCTGCGCTATTTTTTCTTGTAATACTCCAGACACCTGACAATCTTATTAAACCGAGCTCAGGACTGCTGAGTTAATTGGTGAGACATGTCTTCCTTTTGCTTCTAGCCTCCTGTACTAAGCTCTTAGATTGTAATCGCAAGGGCCCTGCCTTTCTTTCCCCTCTGGCCACTCATTTCTAGCTGCTACTTAACAGCTTCTCAGACCGAAAAGTCACCAATTCAATTCCAGTCAGGCCACATGTCTGGGTTGCAGGTCGGGTTCCCCCACTGGGGACATGGGAGAGGCAGCAAATCAATGTTTATCTTGCACATGGATGTTTCTCTCCCTCTCTTTCTCCCTCCCTTCCCCTCTCTCTAAAAATAGAATACATAGAGAAATTATAATGTTAAAATACACAGTCATAAAGTTGGAAGTTTTTATAAGAATAACAAGGTGATTTGGCCAAGTTGGTCAGTTACCCTACTCTCACTTATTGTCAAATGTCAACTTCCTTAAGAGAAGTAATTGTTTGTTTTTTTCTGCTAATTCAAGATCCTTTAAATGTCACTAACAGTGAATAATTCTTTAATTCCATCTGACCTTGACTACCTCTCTGCATCACTAAATTTACTATTTAAGCTGCTTCTTAAAATATTTTGCATTCATTTGTAATATAAAATAATGTAATACCACACGATATGGCATATAACATGTAGTTTGGCTATCACTTACTATGTAGCTGGCACTGTTAAATGCTTTATATAAATTATACCACTCCATCATCATAACAAGTCGGTGGCATTATTATGGCTTTTTTATATGTGAAAGCGTTGAGGCTTAGAAAGTTGACTATTTATAGCATAATTGTTAGGGCAGCTTGATAAACATACATGTTGCAGGGAAGCAGAAAGGAACTACTAGACCATAAGCTCTCAAAATGAAGCTTAAGAATGTGATTTTTTTTTCTTGTACACTAGGTGGTTCATAGCCATTCTAAAAAAATTGAGAACCACTAAAAACCATCCAGTTAGGTGTGTGTTTGATTTCCTAAACTAGACTGGAAGTTCCTAAAAGGAAAAGGAAATCTACATTTATCTGTTTCCAATCTCTCAATTACTACCTATAAGTTGTTGTATATCATAAAACAATTGGGTGTAAATAAATTTTTTTTCTTAATTTCTCTGAGCTCCAGAAAATGAGAATCATCAGGTCTACTGCATGCTGCTTTCGAGAGGATCAATGAAGCAACGCGTAGCTCCACACTTGCCTGTGCATTTCATTCATTGACTACTTAAAAGAAAGTTAGATTATTGACTATTAGAGAAAAAATGCCTATATTTAGGTTCATGTAGCCAAACTTGGGGCATGTTTCCTACAAATAATTTTTCACAGGATTTGCAATGTCTTTTTGTAGAGCAGCGCAATGAAGGGTTAGTCCCTTCATTGTTAAGGAGAATGAAGTATGTGATCAGCAATCAATTACACAAACTCTAGCCAGTTTGTCTCAGTAGCAGGGTGTAGGGAAAATGGAGTCAGTCTGGCTCCCTCACCCAGATGTCTGGGCAACTCTGACACAGCAGCATTCATGTAACCTTGAGTGTGGGTCCGCATACACAGAATCACTGTTATATTGCGTTTTGGCACCCTGCCAGCTTCATGTGTACATAGTATATAAAGGAGTCAGGACTTCCTGTGGCGGATCTGTGGCTTGTGGCTCATGTGGCTTAAATGAAGGCATGTCAGATATTCCCACATCCCCGTGAATTTTCTTCCATCTGCCTGAATCCCGTGTGAACCTGCCAGGCCTTGAATGGCTGCAAGACAAGGAGTGAGTAACTTTTGGGGATGGTAGAGAATCAGAATATTCTGTTTGGCCTTTTGTCCTGACAAAACACCATAGACAGAGGATAGGAAAGTTTGAATTGTTCTCCGCAAAGCTGTTATTAGCGGAATGGTTCTATAATGATCAGAATCACCTGCAGGGTTTTAGAAATCATCCATGCCTGGGCCTCGATCTTGTACATTCTAAGTTAATTAGCATGGAATTCAGCCTGGGCATGGGGATATTTATAAGTTCTCTAGTGACTTTAATGTGCCTAAAAGCCTGGAGACCCCCTGGTAAGATATTTTACTCCCTTGTTGTATTGTAGTTTCTGAAAGTATTGAAGCTACATACCACCCCCATATCCATATCCATCCCCATTTGCTATCCTGAATATATCTTGTCCTGACTACTTAACAGTGCCTTTGCCACTTGGGTGTGTTCTATTCAAGAAAGAGGTGTGCTGGTCACAAAATAGCTTCATTTACTTGCAGCAAGTGAAAGAGACATGGGATTCACATTCAAAGCTCTGTCACCGCCATGGGAGTCTTTGTTCGTATACACTATTTGGTCAGTTTCTTCTTTGCAGTTGGCTACATTTATCCAGTGGCGTTCCCATCAGGCCCAACCTGTTTACAGCTGGTCTACAAAATACTGTGCTACATTTTAACATGTAGCAAGAATAGCATTTAGTAGGAATAACCCAGACCTTGAGATCTTTGCTCTATGTAACATACCCACCAAGTGGAAAGATGAATCCCTGTTATGATGCAGTCTGCTAATGGATATTTTCAAAAGTGGGTTAATGAAAAAAAAGTCATTAGGTATCAGATGAAAGCTTAACACAGTAGTTCTCAACTCGCCTGTACACTGCCATCACCTGGGAAGCTTAGGACGCTGCTTACACCAAGGCCTCGTCTCCAGGAGGTTCTGATTTAACTGGGCTGGGACATGGGGCTTTTTTTATAAACTCTCCAGATTATTCCAGTATGAAGCTAAGTTTAAGAGCCACTATTCTAAAAAAAAATAGCTTAACATAAAGAAATTTAATTTAATAATGTGATCATTATGGTAGGAGCAACTGTTGAAAAACATGAGAATTTAGCATGAGGAAAGGATGTTGCTAGGGAATGTTACAGACCAGATTGGGAAAGGAATATTAGGGTGACCAAGAAAATAAAGCAAAAGCCAGATAGAAAAGACACTCACTTCAGTCAGTATACACAACACTCCAGGCCTACAACATGTAGTTCATGGGCTGCTGAGAAGGTCCCTAACAGATCTTTCTTACCCAATACCCAAGTTCACCAGATCAGAAATTATTTTTATTTAAGGCTGAAATGATTATTAAGACAAACATGATTTGAGGAGGGCAGTGCCTTCAACTCTTACTATTTTTTATATATCTTTGTGAGTGAAGATTTTTAAGATCCAGGGAGGCTGTGGGGAAAGATGAAAGAAGAGAACCTGCTGTCAGTCATGATGAAGTCATTTATTTATTCTGAGGAAGAAGGATAAATTAGAGAAAGGTGTCTAAAGATACAGTAAACACACATATCACACACACACACACACACACACACACACACACACACTTTAATACCTGGAATTATGTCTGAGGTTCGCCGCTCTACCTGTTTGAACTTAGGCAACTTGAATAACTGTTCTAACATTTAATATAAACCATAACACAGAGGTACAAGTAAAATAACTCATATCGCTCAGAGAAACTAGTGATAGAAAATGATGCCGATGTGTTTTGCTTAGGGAAACATATAGTAAATTTTAATCTGGCTAAGTAAAACACCACAATATAAATATTTTAAAATATTCAATGAAACTGTTTCCAAATTAGCTTTTGATAACTTTCTAGCCTTTCACTATTTTTCATAAAATTTTTAATATTAGATATTATTTGTTTAATTCCATCTCTATAATAACTTCTATTCTTGAAATAAGTGGAGAAAAAAAGAAGGATAACTCCTCAATGAAGCCGATTTCATGGAAAAAGAAAGTAGAAAGACTCAATGTGTTCATACTATTGGGTTCATGACTTGAGCGTGAAACTGCATCGGTCAGGGAAACAAAACCGTTTTCTTTTATGGAGCCTCCCCTAACAATGACTGGAAACTAAGCCTGGTGGTTCTTTGAAGCTTTTGCCTAAAGCCTGTCCACCTGACTCTTCCTCTTTGCCTTGAACATGTCTCCAATTATTTAGGTTCCCTGCGCTTATCCAGTTGCCACAAGACTGTGCCTGAGTTGGCTGCTGTGTTAACGTTACAGAACAGACCAGGGGGTGGATAATGATATGCTATTACCAAAGGACCCCTCTTTGTGCTGCGGGGGTCCCTCACCCGGTACTAGGTTCGCTTTGCCCACCACCAAAGGAAAGACTTCTCTCAATGTCAGAGACTGGTGAAAAAGAAAGGAATTATTTATTTACAAGTTATACAGACTTAGAGTAGTGACTTAATGTCTTCATTAAAATACTAAAGTCCTTTAGAATACCCACAGATTCACACAGGCCTTCCTTTTCCCTCTGCCCAGTTTGGGGTACCGTATCTCAGGAAAAAGAAGTAGAAGTTCTTGGTTCAGGCAGCCCCTCAGTTCTGGCACCATTCACTGTGTTGCCGCCGCAATCTCCGAGTGGTCCCAACCCCTCCAAAGCCTCGTGGTCCTGCCCTTCCTTCTCACAGCATCTCTCTTGCATTCTTCCAAACTGCTAAAAGAGAGTGCTGCATTGCTGCTACATCTTGCTTCCCAGCTTCCTAAGCTGCATGGCAAAGGGAACCCCAAAGCTGCGTGGTTCTCTCTTGGTATGGCTGCCACACTTGGGTTTAAATCCCAGCACCAGTCTTCCTCTGCAGCCCTATTTCCAACTCCTCCTACAATCAGTTACACTTGCCAGCATTCCTGTATTCTTCCAGCTTTACTGGGCTGCCATAGTAAGTCTGGGCAGGTGTGGCCCCATGGCGTGGAGTCAATCATCTCTAAGCTCTCACGCAGGCAATGTAACCAGGGGCAGTTGCCTCCCAGTTACATCTTGGGTAGAAGTCACTTCTATTCCCCATGGCCACAGCTATTTAGCCCATCTATGAAACCAGTTAAAGGTTATAGATATGCTAAATGACCATGCCAGAGGTTAGCTGCAAAGCTGCTGCTATACAAAACAACTCTGAATGGCCCTGCTCCCTGCGTCTCATCTTCCAGCTCAGACTGGTGAGGGCGAGGACATCCTATATATATTTTTCTAATATTTCCTGGACACCTTGAGTTCTGGACCCCATTACAAATCCCTATTTGGGTTCCCCCCCTTGGCTGCACCCTGTTACATTAAGTCCTACAAAACCATGAGCTAAGAAAGTTTTGCCCTTTCCATGTGCATTTCAATGTTATCGCATGCTCTAAAAGATGCCTTAGATTAGAAATTTCAGAAGTTTTACTGTTGGAAACTGAGGCACTGTTCTGAGTATGTCAGGGAGAGATTTAGGTAGCTGAAAGCTTTGCTCTGACACAAAGCGTACTCAGAAATGTAACTCGGGCTTCCTCTGCAGAACGACTGTCGATCATTTATGCTCTGTCTCTAGTTTTCCCGGTCAATTCTGAAATTCATCTCTATCTTTCTAACTCGGTATTCTTCATTATTTCAGAATGTGTCTAGCCATGTGAAAAAAAAAAAACTTAAAGCCTAGCTAATCTGCTTGAAGATGAAACAGTTTTCAGGAAGATGGAAAGTGTTTAAGGAGTTAAAGTAAGTCTTGAAAGAGAGCCCTGCAGAGAGATCCTGGGCGGACTCTCAAGCTCTGTGTGGGCGGAAAGGCTCCTGTGCACAGAACAATGGGCCACTCTCTTTGTCCAGGTCAATGTACAAGAGCTCTACAATCCTTAAAGATCAGTCAGTTCGGGAAAAAAATAATTCTCAGTGAATGGGTCATCCAGCTATTCCAATAACAGTGAAGACATATGTTCATTATGCAAAAGGCGTTGCTCTAAAGAGTTGGCATATTTTCAGTTATTTTATCTTGGCATTGATTTTATGAAATGGATGGCACCATTTTTCTTCATTTTACATGTGAGGAAACATGTAAACAGAGAGATGGAGCACCTCACCCAAGTCACAGAGATAGAAATTGGGAAAAGCAGCATTTTAACGTATGTAGTTGAATATGTGCTTTTTACAAATCAGTATAATTGCACCCAATTTTAATGTTATATTTGTTTGAATGTATATGAGCAGATAGAATTTATAATGTGTCAAGCATATCATATAATTAAGTCAAATTGCATTCAAAACAACTCAATCTCTTTAGGTATAAGTAAAAGCAAGGTAAGCATTTAAATATTTTTGTGGTACAGTTGTCATACATATTAAATATTTTTGATAAATTGAAAAAAAAGTCACATCACATGCCTTTATATTGGTATGTCCACTGTCAAAGTGTCCTAGCTACCAATCAATCTAATTGTAAGAAAGAGTCAATTTAGAGAAGAGATTTTAAAGAAAGTAACAAGTAATATTTTCCTCTGCCTCATAGATACATAGCTACCCAAGGATTTGTCCATCTAAAGATCGGTCCCTGGGCAAAGAGGCCAGGATTTCAATGTGAAGGTTAAAACTTAGAACCTTATTCCAAGGAAAGGAAACTTGATAGACTCCAGAGCACAGGTTAGTTCTCAGAAGCAGTCATTTTCATCTCTCAGATACTTGCCAAAACAATTGAGCAACTGTGATCAACAAACAAAATGAAATGCATTTGGGTGAACTAATTTGTTTTACTAATATGCAATTATCTAAACTCACTGGGAAAGTAGGTATTTATTTTATTCAATTCTGGTGCTTGAAATAGCAACAACTTGATTAAACAGAAGTCAATCACAAGTATGTTAACTATCTGGGACAATAAAAATCCTCAAAAGAAAAAGAAGCAACATAGTCATCTAAGCAGCCAAAATGGTATCTAGGTTCTAAGCTGACATTGAAAATTTGGTAAGGCCTTTGAGCAGGTTCAACTGAATTTTATCAACATAAATAAAGTGAGTTTTCTGCCTGTCTGTTACTGTAGTGCATGAAATCAGCACAGTGTATTTTTATCAAAAATAGAGATTATGTTTGAAATGCCACTATTAAAACAACACATTATGAGCTAAGCAGAGTGTCGATGTGCTAGGTAGGATAGGTAGTAAACCAGGGCAGGGAGGAGGAGGGAGACAAGTCTCACCCGCTACTCAGCAGCCCTGAGCCTGGTCAGGTAAGATTGCCGAGGGTTCCAAACAGCACAAGCAAGGATAGCACAGGAGGATTGGTCCTTTAGACTGTGTGCTGGGAAAGGGAGCCTTTGTAGCAATTTCACTAATTAAGACAAAGAGCCTTTACTAGCTGAGAAAGAAAGCCTTTGTAGCTGTACATCATCCCCAAAGGTGAGAAGCAGGAGGGGGAACCAAGAAACTGACTAAAGTACATAACCCCTGAACCCCTACAGGCATCACACTCAGATTAGTTGAGTGCCCACTTGTAGCCTTGGTTCAAGTGTATAGAACGAACTTACTAACAACTTTATTTCCTCCGTACGTGGGGCATTCAGACTAGCTGGTGCCTGCTTGCAGCTTTGTGCTCTTGTGTGTTTCACAAATAAACTTGCTGTCTCATTTCCACTCTATGTGTTGTATCTCGCTTGAATCCATCTCTTCCGAGCAAGACAAGAACCAAGGAACAAGCCGGGCCAGGGGGGACGGGTGTAGGGGTGGGGGTTGCTGACTGGGTCTCTCCCTGGTAACAACCATAGGAAACATTTGAGCCTGTGGAGAGTTTTTGGTGAGTTTATTTAAGCAAAACTGACAGCAATTGCTGGAAAGTAAAATCTCAAGGGATTGAAAAGTTCTCCAGAGAATGGCAGTTTAGAGCCTTATTTTATACATTATATTCAAAAGAGGAGGAGGCATAAGTGCATTACATGAAATTCAGTGGTGATAGGTTAGGAATGAAACAAAACGGGGGAAGGCAGGAACCTCTGGGGTTGGGTAAAAAGTAAAACAATAGACACATCTTTTACACAGGTGGGTACGGGATGGTAAGTCAACAATTAACATGATAACAATAACAATGAGGGGTCCATGGTCTCTCCCTGGTGCCATGCTTGTGCTTTGAGGATCTGGAAAAAGGAAATTTGGCGTTCCAAAGGTGTGTTCTTGTAGGTGTAAGAAGATAACAGGCAGGCTCAGTGAAGGTAAAGACTGACTTAGCTGGGGAAGAATACCGGCTCAGGACATGACTACCTGCCATGAACTGCTTTCAGTTCATTTCAGACCATCCTTTGTGGTTACTTTAGGTCTCTGAGTTTGTAAGGCTGCTGGGAAGGTCCCGTCTGAGCTTGTCAGGGTTAGTATGTGGCTACTCTTCTTCCACAAGAATAATGGGCTCCCAAGATGTCCATGCCTTCATGTCCAGAAACAGTGACCATGATATTTCACAAAGCAAAGTGTAATTATGGTAGGAGAGGGCATTATGTTTGCTAATTAGTTAGTTATGAATGATCCAGGTATTCTGCTTGTAGTCACTAGAGTCCTTGAGTGGAAGTTCCTTAAAAGGTCTTTCAAAGGAAGACAAAAGACTCAGGAAGTCAGAGGTTACGAAGGAGATTCGCTGGCTTTGGAGATGGAAGGTGGATATGAACCATGAATAGGGATGGTCTCTAGAAGGCTGGAAAGGCAAGGAAAGAAATTATCCCCTAGAACCTTCAGAAAGAAATATAGGTCTGATTTAATTTTTAGGCCAGCGACACTTACTTCAGACACATGACTTATTCCAGAATTGTGAGGTAAGGAATTTGAGAGAATTTAAAGAAGTGATAGAAAATTAATATAGGTTATTTGGTTCATGAAAATTCAGTTTGAGGGACTTGATAAGGGACCCTCCAATAATATAAGCATCCATCATTTGGAACTTTATTGTAGTGCCATGTATTATTTTGTTTGTTTGTGCTCAGATCCACTCCTCACTTCCTCTCTGCCTCAGAGGGGCAGGGTAGCACTACTGCACATTTAATTTCCCCGGTTCCTGTATGAGCTGATTTCCTGCTGGGCTGAGCCGAAGAAGCAGTAGTGAGAGTTCACTGGTGAGAGCCAGAAGAAAGGAGGAGCCATCTCTGCCCACCTCTCTTTGCATTTTGTTAGTATTTCTGGAGGTTGAATCTAGAAATACTAACCACGTATTTCTTGGTTAGCTGAGAAAGTAATAAGGTTTTACTTTTGTTTCAGGTAAAACTATAGAAGGATGCTTGATTCATCCTTCATGTGGTCCCATCCTGCCGTGGGTATCCCTGGCATTGGTTTTAGTTTTACCAGGTTCTTAGCTCCAGAAATATGGTCTCTCCATTTTTCCTTATCTCTTTCAACTTATTGAGAAACTTCATTCACACCTGATAAGCTTGCCTATCACCTGTATAAACAAATTCTTTGATGAAGTTTGCCCTGTTTGATATATGTAGACGGCATTTGTTCTTATAACTGGAAACTGTGGCGAATAAAACATTTCTGAGCAGTATGAGTATTCTTAGGTAATTTTGATATATTTATAATAGTCATGGTTCTTGCTGAGGAAGCTTGTCTTTTGGGTGACTATCAGAACAGAGAAAACTATCAGGGAACAGTATAGTATGTAACATGATGAAGACGTGGTTGATGATGCTGTTGCTACAGCTTTTGTCACTCATTATGGGAATGACAATAGCAACAATGATGGAAGAATTCTAGAAGTAGCCATTGCTATTGAATAGAGGTTTTGTTCTTAGCCTTTGTTATTAAAACCAGTGCTATCTGACTAGGTGATGTGCTAGGTACTGAAGGAGCTCTGGCAATTAGATAAGCCACTTCACTTCTCTGTCTCAGCTGTTGTGTCTGCAAAGTGAGGATGATAATACACACTTTGTGGATTTAGGGAGGGCATTAACTAAGTATAAAGAATCCTGATAATTTGACACACAACAAGCCATAATTCCTGGTAGCAATAACGCTAATCTTTCACATTGAACTCAAGTGTTTGTTCTCGTTGTTCTGTTACAGTTGTCCCAGTTCCCCCCATTGTTCTCCCCTGCCCCGCCCTTCCCTCCTCTCCCACAGTCAGACCGCGCCCTGTTGTTCATGCCCATGTTCTTTCGTTATACATGTTCTTTTACAGACTCTTCACCTTCTTCGCCCCCTTATCCCCCTCCCCATCCCCTCTGGTCCCTATCATCTGTTCCTTGTTTCCATGCCTCTGGTTCTATTTTGTTCACTTGTTTGTTTTGTTGATTAGGTTCCACTTATAGGTGAGAGCATATGGTATTTCTCTTTCACCTCCTGACTTATTTCACTTAGCATAATGCTCTCCAGTTCCCTCCATGCTGCCAGAAGGGTACGAGCTCCTTTTTTCTTGCTGCTGTGTAGTATTCCATTATGTAAATGTACCAAAATGTTTTGTTCCACGTAATTACTGATGGGCAGTTACACTGCTTCCAGCACTTGGCTCTTGTAAATTGTGCTGCTATGAACACTGCGGTGCATAGTTTCTATTGAATTGGTGTTTCAGGATTCTTAGGGTATAGTCCCAGCAGTGCAATCACTGAATCAAAAGGCAGTTCCATTTTTAGTTTTTTGAGGAAATTCCATTCTGTAGTGGCTGCACCATCTGCATTCCCACCAACAGGGTACTAGGGTTCCCTTTTTTTCCACATCCTTGCCAGCACTTGTTGCTTAGTTGATTTGTTAATGATGGCCATTCCGACTGGCGTGAGGTGGTGTTTCATTGTGGTTTTAATTTGCATCTCTCTGATAGCTAGTGATGTTGGGCATCAAGTGGTATTAAAGAAAGATTCTGCCTTTCCTAAAGGTGAATGCTCGCTTTTTAAAAATTGAAGTCCTCTTAACATTTGCCTAGAACTCACCTTCTTACACTTCTTTCTAATTATGATCCCAATGCATTACCTCTCATAAGGAACTTCAAACATTGTTCACTCCTAGCTGTTGCATTGCCCTGCTCCATCTGCCTGATGGATTTCACTTCGCAAATCCAGACCCTAGATTACTCATGCCACCTGTCACCACATACTCAGTACTAAGCCGTCTACCTGGCTGGACTCTTTCCCATTATTTGCTGTTAGGCTGCTCTTGTGCCAGAGAAATGCTTTTGCTTTATTTAACCCTTCTGTGCTGAGCTACTGAAGACACGACAGGAGCCACTGAGCATATTATTTGTGAACACTCTTACGTGCTTGAGGACAATGATAATGTTCTGCTTCTAGCATAAAAAGAGAGACACTCACCCTGGACTTTGGAGACTACTGAACGAATTGCTGTCCCCCTTTTTGTATGAAACAATAGCTCAAGCCATTTTCTGCAAATGAGTGTTGTTAATTATTGTGTCATTAACCTTTACAATGTCAAAGTGTTCTCCATATCAAATTCAGTTAAATGACTGCCAGAGGTAACAGTTAAGGGAACATTTCACGTAAATGAACATATTAATGCTTTATTTAGTTCTAAATGCACTGTGAAGGATTTAGATTAAGGCTGGCCTCTGATAAAGAAGCAATATACCTGAAAGAACAATCTCACAGCAAGAAAGTGGAAATTTGACACATAAAATATAGCCTGCTTTCTAATCTTTCACATTTCTTTCTTCCCTACTTTTCACTGTATTGTATATTTTGATTTTTTCCCTTCTCTTCAATAGATAACACACTAACCAGCTCACGTACAAGTAGAAAAAAGGATTACTGTATGTGTGTGTACACATTCACCCTCAAGTTCATTCCTGTGATGAGCATATCTGCCATTCTGGGTGGAAGAAATTGATCTTTTCATGCGTCCTCCTTGCAGCCAGGCACCACTTGTTTTCTGGCTCAGAACACCATTTTACACCCTTTTTATTCTTCCATTGCTCCACTAATTTAGATCGCCATGGAGTTAATAAGTTTAAGAAATATTTTATATTATAAGAGCAAGTCATTTCTTGGATTAACTCATTACATTCACATTTTTGCCCAAAAGAATGTAAGTAACTTCTCTAAAGTTTAATATACTTTACTAAAGCTTTCAGGTTGAAAATGTCTTAATAATAAATGTTTATTAAGTCGTGTGCAGTAAGATTTCTATTAGTGTATGAGAAGTATATTAGAAGTCAGTCAAACACATATTCTCTACCTGTTCTGAACATTGAGAAATAAACCACGTGGTAAAAGACCACCCACATTCACAGAAGGCAACTGGTGAGGACTTTTATAATGTTAAGATATACTATGCAGTGTACCTTCTCAAGTCTACATATCTTAATGTTAGAGACTCTAATGTTCTTGACACTCTGTGTGTCTAGTATTTTCACCGAGAATCTCTGCTTCAGGACCTAACACAGAGACCTGGGAGGCTGGGATCATTGAGTAAAGCTTCTGAGATTTGTTATTTCAGGATTCAATCACCAAATCCTTTCACTCTGTGAATACCATCAATCATCTTTAATTTCTCCTGCCATATGCACATTATTGATGTTAGGCTGCTTTTGTGTAATGCCAGATCAACAGTCAGCTTCACTGAACAGATGAAAATGTCTGTCAAACTAATCACTCCAAACTGTTTAGACATGACAACATGCCGATTCAATTAATATTTCACTCTTCACAATGCTGCACCAGCGTCAGGAGGACAAAGTCATTGATTACGTCTTGGTTTAAATTCCTCTTGATTCAAGAGTACACCGAGACATGTGGGCGTATGGACAGTTTGTCTTTAGCTTGTATCACTTCAAATGTAATACCCTATTGGCCTCCTGCAGGAATAACTGAGGCTCCTATTTTAGTTTTTATTTCAATTCTGATTTCAAAATTCATCATCATTACAAAAAAGTCAAGATCATACTGGCCTAGATGAAAACTAAAACATATGTAACTAAAAGGCATTAGCATGAATTCTTCCTCATATATTTTAATAAATGCCTTAATTTTTAATATGCCTCAAATACTGTGGGAGAGGTATTTCAGAGAATTGTGGAGTCTGCCTGGTGGCCTTGAAATTGTCCATGTAGACAGCAGCCAATCTTGCCGACCTTAAAACCTCCCATGCCAGTAGGTTTACATGATCTTTTTCCTTTTTAATCATTCAGAGCATTTCCTCCTTTGAGCCTCTGCAGACCTCTGAACTGAGGAGTATCAGTAGACCTGTGGAAGAAGAAAAACAAAGAAAGGCTTGGAAAAATTATGTGACTTGTCAAGTCTGCAAAGCTAGATATGAAATTCAGACATTGCAGCCTCTAGCCCAGATTTGTTTTAATTACTGTACTTCAAACTTTCTACATTACTTTGGAAATAAATCGGAACATAAACTTGCTCATATAACTATATCCTTAACTAAGGTGATCATATGTCTCAGTTTGCCTGGGACAATTAACTTTATGTCGTTGTCTGATGTAATTATTAATATCATCCCTTTTCACTTTCAAAAGTATCAGTGTTTGACTGTTATAGTATGGATTTAGCTGTTAAAGTATAGAATCGGTTAACTTTAGCATTTTAAATGATTTATTTTTTAAAACAGAGGTCTTAGCTCTTTAAAAGACTTATTACCATCATACTTTCATCAAAATTTTACCTACTGTAAAACCTAGCTTCTACTTATTCCAATGTATAACCTTTGACCTCAGCTTGTCTTACCAATCCTGTGCACCCTTACTGTTTTGGACTTGGACTGCCCAGTTAGGTTATGATAAAATTATATCTGTCCCTGGGTGTGGCCCTGCTTTTGTTCTGGGGGTTACGTTCTGTATCTTGCCTAACTGTCCTTTGTGTCTTTGAACCTCTTCTCCTTCTTCGATCTCAGTACTAGTAGTTGGGAACATCTTTTTTCTATTGAAGCCAGTGAGCATCGATTGAAGCTCTATTTTTAAATCTTACGACTATTAGAAAAGTTTTGAAATCCTCTGAAATTTTGTAACATTTTCTATGGTTACTCCTTCAATTCTGAAGCTTCCTTATTCCGTTTGGCAGGATTCATAGTCCACGATATTAAGCTTCCCAATGAGTTTCTACATCTAATAGGTGAGGGGTTTGTATGTTCAGTATTTGAGATGAAAATACTGCTAGAGCTTTCCTGTTGGACTCCACCAGTCTATTTGGCACCTAACAGAGAGAAAACAATTATTAATAACCCCACCCCATCCCCAGATCTGTGGCATTATCACTACACCCAGTATTCCTTTTCACTGTCTTATCCTTGATCCAGAGGTCTCCTTCTTAATCCATTTTAGAAGGGACTGGAAGATAGCTAAGTAAGTAAATATGTGGTATCTGAAGCTCTACTGCTTGAGCCCAGGCTATATCTTCACTACTACTTAAACAGTTAGTCTTTTAATGTATTTCTGAATCTTTTGAATTCTCCATTTCCTCATCTGCAAAACGAAGATTGTTATAATAATCTAAATCGTGGTGTTGTTGTGAGAATTTAATGAGTTACAATATGTGAAGCACACAGTGCCTGCTACCTTTTAATACTCTTAATATTTCAGTCTAGAGAGAGATCAGTTTGGATAAAAGTAACTAACACTCTATGGTACTGATTGAACAGTCTATTTACTTTCAGGCAGAATTCAGTACATGATGATGCCTAAGGTAGCATGAGCTCTGCTTCTTGAAATAACAATTTTTATGTGCTTTTAGCAGTCATGTGTTCTTGGAGCCTATAGAGAAACAGATGTAAGTGAGGGAGAGGAGGTCAAGTGAGAAACAGCTAAGTTTGTATTGTAGGAAAGCTGGCCATTATTTGATGCCCCTCTCTTATTGTAGAAGCTAGGAAGAGTGAGAAGGTTTGCATGGGTCTGCAGATTAAAACTGAAGGAGAGATTGTCTGTTAGCAGAAACAGTTCACCAAAATCATAAAAATGTAAAGAACCAAGGGGAGAATAATGAGAGGGCTCTGAAAGCTGTAAGACTTAGCCCAGTGATAGATACCAGGATAAAATCAAAAGCTAAACAGTCTCAGAGCTGGAGAAGTGACGTAAGGGGAAAATGTGAGGAGAAACTGTGAACTGAGGAGGATGATACTACTAACCTCAATCTGAATGTTTTGTGTGTTTGTAGGTTGTAGGTGAACCTTAACAGTCAGGGATGAAGAAGTTGGCTTTTCAGAATGAATAATCTCAGGGAACTTTGTTGCTGTCCAGTAAGGAGGCCACTGGGATGGCCATTCTGAGATTTACAATGTACTGTTGACACATAATACCTTGAAAAATATGAGGAATACACTTATTTATTTTTTCATGTGTATGTGTGCCTTGGTAGCCTTTTGTGGAAATATAAAGTTGTAAAAAAAAAAGCATAGAAAGGGTGTATTTATATGAATAAAGTAGATGAGTTCACTCCGTTAACATGTACAAAAGAAGAAAGGCCAAGGTAAAAATCAGATAATGTTGAGTTAATGAGCCATTATGGCTACAGTTCATGAAATGCAATATCGAACTCTGCATATTTATACAAGAAACACAGATAGCTAACAGAAGCCTTTCTGATGAAAATCAATATTGAGTCATATTCCAGTGGTTGAGAGGATCAGAGTTCAGTGGAGAGAAGACTATTTAGGAAGAGGGAAAATATACTGCGCAAGGTGAAAAGTAAGGATTGGGAAAGAGAATTGTTTACAGGAAGTATAAGAGGAGAAGTCTAAAAATTTTGATTCAGTATTTGTGAGCAGCACAACATTTTAACATATCTGAATTAGCTTTACCAAGAAAATACCTATGAAATGTAACAGAAGCCCATTCAAACTATTTCAAGTGGAAGTAGTGTTGCTAAGACACGGGGATTTCTATGGTAGCCAACTTTAGGAGGTAAAGCCAGGTGTCATGGAAAATGGAGAATCATTAGGCAACTGTCTCTCTGTGTTTTGAAACACAGAATTTTTCCAGATATTTACTCTGTTTTTTTTGTTTGTTTGTTTGTTTTTGCATGGTTTCCTCTTCTTCAAGACTGTCAGCCTGCACATCACTTTAAGTGGATTTGCCTCTAATGAATTTAGAGCTTAGCTCCCAGATTTAACAAATTCAGTTGTTGAAATTTTTCAGTGTTCCATATCTAAATTTCTTAGGAAGAACATTGGGTTCATTTTGCTGTTTAAATTGCATTTCTCCAAGTCAAGTGTCACACCAGATCTAACCTTCTACGGCCAAATGGTTGGTTTATCCTAACGTATTAATAATCATAGGATGTGTTGAAGCAGAAAATTCGAAAGAAGAGAATATGAAATGTGTAGGTACCCCCACTAAGTCTTTTAGTTACCAGTGCTAATGACCTCTTTTTACTCATTATTCTTCTGAAACTAAAAGGTTAATATAGTTAATCCCCTTTTCTACCTTGTCCTCCATTTAAAATTCTTTTTTTTCAGCTTCAAAAATATCTTTGTTTAGCCCTGTCTTGTGTAGCTCAGTGGATTGAACACGGGCCTCCAAACCAAAGGATTGCCTGTTCGATGTTCAGTCAGGGCACAGGCCTGGGTTGCGGGCCAGGTCCCCAGTAGGGGGCATGCGAGAGACAACCACGCATTGATGTTTCTCTTCCTCTCTTTCTCCCTTGTTTCCCCTCTGCCTAAAAATAAATAAATAAAATATTTTAAAAATGTTTTTTATTATTTCCATCACCACTTATTCCCCCATTACCCTCTTCCACCTCCACCCACTCCTCTTTCCCCCACAGTGACCACACTGTCATCTGTATGCATAAGCCTTCCTAATGTGTGAATACTGACTGATTCTGGATTAATTAAAAAACTTTAATATTTTAAAATATCTGTAACACTGTATTTTTTCAACTTTTTGGACTTTCTGGATAGTTATTTCCTTTCTATGTTCTTTACTATTGCTGTGTATTAAGATATACCTTACATTTTATCTAAACATATTTTTATATCTCTGTTCCAAGCATTGTCTTCTTGTACCTCAAGCTATTCTATGAGAAGAGGCACATTATCAGCTTCCATATTACTTCTTAATAGGTGATGCTTCGAGCTCTACTCCAAACCCTAACTCTCACCTAAAATTGAAGCGAGCTTCCCATTTTCTACAGCAAAATTCCATTTAACATATTCTGAATGTTTCTCAGACAACTCAGATCAGAAAAATGTTTCTAAATGTTTCACTGTATTTCATACTGAATGAGGTAGAGACTGAGATCATGAGTTCTTGAACCTAAAATGGTTTCCCAAATATGTTGCAGATTAGCTTTATGAAGTTAATTTTTTTTTAATTTTCTTTTCAGTAAATATGGATAATTATATTTCATAGTTATTTAAGGGGTTGATTCAAATGAAAGATATGATTGGCTAAAGTTTCTATGTATATCATATAAATTCTTTATATGGGATCAATAAATAAGGATATTATGTTTAGTCATACATAGGTTTCCTTATTTCTTTATATTTTTTATTTGTATGTAATAGAAGTTTAATTAAAAGTGCAAGCTGTACAAAAACTCAAGATTGAACAAATTCATTCAAGTTTTTCTCCTGTACCTATCTGGGTGTATGTTTTGTGATGGATCTTGATTCTCACCAACTTCTTTACCTTATTCCCTTGTATTCGCAAATCAGTAGATTCAAACTTTCCCTTTATCATTCTTTCATCAATCTGCATTCAGCTGTTTTATATATAAAATTTTATATTTACTGTTTTTTCTCTAGTAGGAATTTAAAGTATCTTTTAAATTATGCTTGAGTGTTTATTGGTATCAATATAATTTTTTAGCATACTGGCTACAAAGTTCCAGAAGTTTTAAGTGATCTACTCTATCTGAATTATATGTGTTCCTATGAACTCGTTATCTTTGTTCACAAGTTTAAAGTATATGATAGCTTTAGGAAATGCAGCCACCTGCACATGTAAAGTGTTTATAGCAGGACTTGGCCTAGAGAGTATGTTTCAGGAAATTTTCACTTTGTTCACAGACAGAATCTGAGCACTGAAATGTGATGTGTCTTAAGCACTAGGATGGGTCATATTTTATCTAAAAACAGTTTGTTTGTTTGTTTGCAAGACTACCTCAATTGGAAAATACCCTTGTTGGCTTCTTTCTGCTTATATATTTTTTCAACACCTTAATAAACGAATGTAAAAAGAAACATTAAAAACATAAACTCAAAAACACAGAAAGCACTTTCTCTAAGGCTTAGAATAGAGTATGTCTGAATCACCTATTTCATGCCTCTTTTTAACTAAAGACTCCAGTTCACCTTATTGTTGGTGGAAATCAGGATCATCCACAGAATTACAAGAAAAGCATCCTAACATGGGAGACTGATGTGGCAAGGTTTACTGGGGTGGAAACCTGCTCCTGGGTTTCCAATTTCCCATCTCCTTGTATTCCCCCCCATAGAAAAAGGCCAACTGTGCCCTAAGCAAGGTCAAAACAAGCTTAGTCCTTTGGAGCCTGTATGCTCTACCTCAGACTGCAGCAGCTGCTAGACCCGCATGGTGAACGCTCCCGGGCAAGAGAGAAAGCACATATGAATGGGCGATGGCCAGTCATTGAGAGTCAGAGAGAGAGGGTGGGGGGAGAGTGAGAGCGAGCAAAAGCACGCTCTCTAAGCTTTTGAGGGGTTTTCATAGGTCCACCCCCTAGTTAGACTGACAGGACGCTATGGTCAGCCCTCCCCCCTGTGCTCCGAAACAATCCAGCACTGAAGGGCAGACAGTGCTCCTGGGAGATTCCCGGTGCTCTTAGAATTAAGTCTCTTCAGCAGCAGTCCCTGGAGCATACAAATGAGTCTGTAAATGCTATAGCTTCCTAGCTAAGCAAGCAGGCTTATGCTCCCCAGTTTATTAAATTCAACGTCAAATTCCATCTGTTTCCTTTATTAATACGTAGATAATAATCTATAGTAGCAACCCCACTCCATCCCCCAGATGGATACAGTTCTTTTGTCATTTTAGAAATAAAGAGAAATGTTTGTTTCTCAAAGGGATTTTTTTAAAGTATTATATGTTTAAGGGGAAACAACATTTTGAGTGTTGTTTCATCTTTTTTTAAGACATGGTAAAAGGATCTCAGTCTTTCTCTTTCTGAGCACCCATCTATTTATGTTATATTTTCTGGATTGTATGTTCCTTTTACAGTTTAGCAGAAGATCAATCAAACTGAATGAGGGAGAATTGTTCAGGTGATTTTTCTCTTATCCAATAAAGTCCCCAGATTCTGTTATTTAGTGGGGTCATAGATATTGTCTAATTTCAGTAGTTTTCAGAACTGGGTGCATTATAATTCATTGAGAGGTTTCATAAAATTACCAAGCTCCATATCTTCATATTTTCCACACTCAACGTATTTTTATTTAACAGGATTTGAGGATTCCATGATGTTCCTGATGGTGTGCTGTGCCGTCCTGGCATCTGAGAGCCATTGATGTGGTAAGATTCCTTACCTTTAAGATGAGGAGGCCCCAGGGTGATCAGTATTACCGTGCATTTGAACCCAGCTCTGATTGCTGGTTTGACAGCCAGTTAACATTGTCTCTCCTGGTAATAGATGGCACATTGTATTAACCTGACTAATAGAGAGGCAAATTTATTGAACTTCAAATTGGCAAAAGCTATAGGTCCTGAGATCCAAATATTCCACAGGAACCACCTGTGCTTCCATTTTTTCCGGGCAAACCATTAGCATGATGAAATGTGGCTTCTGTAGAGGGGACAGAGTGATCAATTTAAAATAAAGCCAGAAGAATTAGCCTCATATACACGGTGTTACATTCAGCTTAATTGGGAGATAAGCCAGGATTCACAGCATCTCCTTTCTGTGCGAATACTCAAAAACCAACAGAAGAAATAAATGACATGACAATCTGGAAGAGTTGAAAGAGCCAATAAAAAATATCAACGCACACCAAGGCCGCACAGCAGATGTAATTTGCTAATGGACTGACATATTGAGCATCTTGGAAGAAACTTAGGAATCAAATCCCCTTGCATTCAAAAGGTGCAAAGAATTAGTGGAGTTAATAGGATTTATGGAAACATTTGCTGGTAGCTTATTCTGACTGAATGCAAAGGGTAACTCTGTAATTGCAGAATAATTATGCACAGTCCAAAGCAGTGATGATGTCCATGAGTAGCAATAACTTTATCATCTAAGAGAGGATTTTCTAGAGCTGCCTATTCCAAACAAGATGATTCAGCTAAAGCTGCACGTATTTTCTGATTATGATAGTCTGCTGATATCAGTGAAGAGAGTGAGCTAGGAACAGAGGAGGAAAATGTGCAGATGAGTAGTAAGATTCCAAGTTAAGTTGTATAGCTGAAACCATGTAAATGGTGTCCAAAGACATAGTGTGCCTATTGAATTAATAAATCATAAGATTGTTATTCTCTTTTGAATATTATTATCCCAGGGTTAATTATTTGAAAAAGATGGCACAGAAGAATGCCTTGAATTTTTAAACTTGTTTTCAATACTTTTAAAGTTACTTTTGTTTTATTGACAATAATGAAATACAGATTATACTGTTTATATAAATTTTCTGGCCTTCTCCCAGGATCAGGATTATAGAACAGTAGAGTGGAAAGAGACCCAAGTCATCTAAGGAAGTTGTTCCCAAATGCTGATAAAAAGGGAATTGCTCAATTGAAAGCCTCAGAATCAGTGGGGGAAACTTTGAGAAGTGCAAAATCATGGGTTCCATGAACAAATAGTGAGTCAGTAGGATTGTGTTGGTGTCCAGGAATCTGTGAAAATCTTCTCAAGTGATTCAGATTTGCAGCTGTTTTAGAAACTTCTGTTGGATCACATAAAGCATTTGCAGTATCTTGAAGAGTTCCCCCTCGCCATCTTGTTTTGGAAAACTTCCTGTGAAAAGGGTATTAATAACTCACAATTTAATAAATTATTTATATCGAGTCACTAGATTCCCTTCATATTACAACAAATTGAAATCTCATAAATTCACCTGCACGTGCCTTCTCCAACCAGGTATGTGTGTGTGTATCACTAAATTCAGGGATACAGACACACAGGGGTAACATAGTCCTCTTTGCTTCTCAACTCACCCTCATCCCCACCATTTCCCATTTAGTAAGTACGGTGAAAGACATATGACTATTTGTCAAGGAAAATGTCTTAGTGCACCCGGGTGTCAGACACAGTCAAGCTTTAGCATGCGCACAGCACCGCGTCACATAAACCATCATGACGCACCAAAGCATATGTCTCTCGTTACAAAAATTAAACACTATTTCTGGCTACCATAAAGTGCCCATATATTTAGATTGAAAAAGATGCCATTGATCTCTTCCTTGTTCCACAAGTAAACTAAAACCATAGGGAAGTATCCAAAATAATCAAAAATTATCACATTCAATTTTTTTAAAATCAAGTAAAATTACAACATTTTAAAAGTTGTGTCTATGTGGACACATGAGTGGAAATTGGAAAGACAGTTGCTGAGAGCAGGGGTAGGTGCTTTTGTAAATCCTTCTAGTCAAGCGAAATTATGGGATACATTTCAGTAAAAAAACTTGCAACACTGAGACATTCAATCTATCAGACTAAAATAGTGTTCATTTGGCTATTTTGAAAGAGAAGACAAAAGCATAAATATGAAAGACACATGTTCATTTTGGATTTGCTCATTTGTTCTTCTATTCTCTAGAAATCACTCAGGCAACCATTTTCCCTCGGGAACAGTCTCAGATATACTTTGGTTGAATTCATGTAGTGCAACATTCAAGTAAGAACAAATACTGTGCTAAACTGTGGGCAAGTTTATGGACCTTCAGCCTTCATAGGAAACTCTTTGTTCCTGTGTTTGAAAAAGTGGATATAATAATACAAAAATAAACATTGTTAGTATCTAGATAAAATCTGCCCTCTACTTCTTCACACAGAGTTCTAGGCAAGGTAAGACTCTAAAAAACCATGAAAAGTTTCGACTCCTTTCCCTCACTGTGTCCTTATTCATTGTAAACACTTCTCTTGTTTTAACTGATTAAGAAGTTCAAACACTCTCTCACAAGGCTATGTGCATTCTAAGAGAAGTCAATATGACCCAGCAATCCCTCTTCTGGGGATGTACCCCAACATTTTGAAAACACTTATTTGTAGAAATATATGTACTCATATATTCATTGCAGCATTATTCACAATAGCCAAGAAATGAAAAAAAAAAAACACTTTTCTCCCACAGCTGACTGAATAAAGAAGACTTAATACATACATGCAATGGAATCAGCCATAAAAATATGAAATACTGCTATTTGTGACAACATGGAGGGATCTTGAGGGCATTATACTAAGTAAAATAAGTCAGATGGGAAAGGACAAGGACTGTGTGATTTCACTCCTATGTGGGATATAAAACAAAAAGCAGTAAATGAACAAACAAAACAAACATGTAAACAAAAAAATCTCATAGATACCGACAACAAAATGGTGGTTACTAGAGGACAGAGGGCTGGGGCAGATGGAAAGGGTAAAGAGGGTAAAATACATGCTGTGAGAAGGAGACTAGACTTCAGCTAGTGAGCACGCAATGTAGAGTATACGCATGTTGCATTCTAAAGTTGTTTCTCTAAAATTTATATAATGTCATGGACAAATGTTATCCCAATAACAAACAATTTTTACAGTGTTCCTAAGTGGATTACATTTTATCTATACAATTTCAGGCACTTTACTGTTCATTCATTTAACAAGCATTTAATGAGTGCCTTACGTGCAAGGCCCTAGTCCAGAACCTAAGGCTATAAAATGAATGATGTTTTTAGTGTACCTGCCACTAAGAAATCCACAGTTGTGTATGAGACACACAAGTAAACAATTATACATTGTTTAATGTAGTTAATCTAGTTTGGTCTGAGAGCAAAAAGAAGGGGCATTAATTCCCCCTGGAAAGTGTGTGTGTATGTGTGTGTGTGTGTGCGTGCGCATATGCACCCATGCTGACACATCCAGGGGTGGGTTAGGGAAGATTCTTGATTAGGAGGAAGGCATGATTTTGCTTGAAGCTTGAGAATTAGGTTCAGGGAGAGAGGCAGGAGAGCAACATTTCAGTAGGAACAAAGATGAGCAGAGATACAGAGGGAAGAGAAAGAGGAATGTTTCTGAGGAATGATATGTGGTTTAGAGGGCCAAAAAAATGTGGAGGAAGTATGACGGAGTCAGAAGAAGTGAATTCAGAAGAAGACTTCAGAAGAAGAAGTCAGAAGATTAAGGATAAACCAAAATTAAATGTGTGCAAGTTTTTTCTTAATGGTCCATGTTGGTAAACTATTGTCCCAGAAGAACAATTTTGAACAGGTTTCTAGTTTTTATTTTTATTTATTTATTTATTTATTTATTGGGGGAGGGGAGAAAAGTGGGAACAACTGTAACAGCTTAAACAATAATAATTTAAAAAAATACTTGTTGTGATACATGACTTACACCACGTTTTTCTTAAAAAAAAAAAAAGTCTGATCTTGTCACTTTGTCTTTTCTTGAAGGACCAGGGATGAAATGCCCAGGAGAGAAAAGTCAGAAGATTGGCTGTATCTAACAGAATTCAAGATCTTTACAGAACATCAGCAGGGCACTGAAAGACCTTTTATCCATTTGGTTTGAATTTGGAAGTTGTCTTTAAAAAGGTTAGAATGCCGAAGATAAAATAATCCCTTTCCTTTCTTTCTTTCTTTTTTTTTTTTTTTTTTTTTTTTGCTTAATTACAGACATTTATGTTTCACAGTTCAAACGGCTAGGGAATTCAAGATCAAGATGCCCACAGAATTGGTTCTTTTTTTTTTTAATCCTTTTTTTAATTACTTCATTGTTGTTCAATTACAGTTGTTTGTATCCTCTCCCCTCACCTTCCCCTACCCCCTCCAAACCCCTTTTCTTTTTTGTGTGTGTATCTTTTCTTTTTGTTCCACATTTTTTATTGTTGTTGAAGTACAGTTGTCTCCATTTCCCTCCCCCCTCCCCCCATGCCCCAGCCATCCCCACTATGCACATACAGAGTTTTGAGACACATGGCTACTTAACTTATTTCAGTTCTCCAGACAAAGGAAGTGACCACACTCACATCACTAGAGACATCAGTCGAGCCTCATGTCTGAATAAATCAGAAGGGAAAGTGTTCCTCAGGTAAGGACAGGCCCTCAGAATACTGCAGCACATTAGAGTTCTAAGTAAGCAGTAGGAATATTTTAATATATTAATATAATTAATATATGCAGTCATTTATTCATAATTACTGATGACTTTGAACAAAGTTAGAAACACATGATTCATATTATAGAGAGGTATATTTGCCAGACACCTATCTATGAATTATTTGCTGGTTTTAAACACAAATATGACCTCCCTATTATCAATGCTTTCTATATATTTTTTTATTTTTAACCAAGTTATTCTATGCACACATTTGAAACACCAAATAGTACTCAAGTGGGTGCTCCAATATACCACATTCTTCTGCTTCAACTCTTCCCAGACACATCTTCTGATCGTCAAAGGCCACCATATTCAGTTTCACCTGTACCTTCCCAAGTTTTGTATTCATATTTGTAAATAATTTGTTATAATTTTTTATTAAAACAGTAAGTCATGATACTGACCTTCATTGTTGCTGAAACTGAGCTTTCCAGAACCCCCACACATCATTCAATGCTCCATCTTTAAGCTATGTCCATTTTTATGTAAGTAGTTTTTATTTATGTGACTATAATTCTACAAATATTTTTCACTGATCATCTCAGTAGTGTCCCCTGATAATATTTTCTGTCTTCTCATGGAATTTTTACAAACGCATTTGCCACAGATGTAGCAAATAGTTCTTCCCAGTAGTCAAACAGTGCCAAATACTCATTCCCATTTTATTTCTGGAGACTTCAATGTTCTCTCTGTCTTCCTACCCTGTTTAGTCCTGGGAAACTTAGGTTGTACAATTGTATGATAGAAAAAGATTTATTATCCAAAGGCCTAAGAATAAGTCCATTTTATCTTTATTATTGCTCTGTAGTTGTTAGTGGATTGAACTCCTGGTTGAAATAAGTTTTTTTTTTCAGATTTTAAAGTCATTATTTCATCTAAATTCCATGTCTTACGTGTTTGTTTAAAAACTAAAGTACTTTTTACTCTCATTCCTTTTGTATATGATTTTTATCTTGCCTTTGTGGCTGCTTTTGGGTCTTCTTTTTTATTCTTAATATTCTGAATTTTAATAAAGATATGACTTGTCATGGGCTTTTTATCATTAAGTGTACTGCCCACTTATTCATACATTATTTAGAAAATACAGCCCTGGGCAGGGTGATGCAAAGTGCCTGAAACACTTCATCATTCTCTTTTTAGCTTACATTTTATTGCTGTGTTTTTATGTTCCCACCTTAGCTCTCCACGCCCACTCTCTTGGCACTATATCTAGAAAAGTAGAGGCTCTCAAGGAAGATATTTTCAGACGACAACATCTCTGACAAGCTGGATGGGCTAATCCCATGAACATCAGGTTGAGGGTGAGACTAGTGGGTAGGGGAGGAGGCCCGCGGTTACCACAACTCTGAAGATGGCTTTTCAGCTAATCTCTTTGGTGTAGGACACAGCTTCACTCCCATCTTCCTGGGCAGCCTGTGCCATCAAGCATGAGGTTTTTGAACTTTCTATCTGGTCAACCATGCTTCTCTTTGCAATTCTTTTCTGAAGGTACTCACTCTGTCTGTTAAATCAGGTAAGATCGCCTTTACCTGGTAAGTCAATTAATGACCTTCCATTGTCCATTTCCATATTCTAAAATCTGTTGGTATATTAGTCCCACTGCTGGATAAATTTACATTTTCTCAGTTCGCATTGGTTTGTTACCTTTTCCTCTTTACTGTCACCATAGTGAAATCTGTAGGGAAATAGATAATTCATTTTTGCCTAATTATGTTTAACTCTTAGTCCAAATTTAGCATTTTTTCCCCAGCATTTTTAAAAGTATAAAAGCATCTTTGAACTAAGTAGTAACTAATACGGTCATTTCATTTTTTTTAATTGCTCTAGCTTCTGAATAAAGTCTTGAGGTAACTGACAGAAACCCTTTCCATGACTTTGAGTACAATCCCACTTTGCTCAACCTTGAAGGAGTCCCTGAGTTGTTAGAACGTCTGGAGTGACAGAGGAAAGTGCTGGAAGGCAAAATTGTCCTGTAGAAGAAAGGGCCTTGGAAATTCTGCCTCACGTAATGGCTTTATCAACAGTTTTCATTAAAAACATACTCATGCTAATATTTAAGTTTGTTCCAGCACTTATAATGGGACTTTTTATGTATGTGCCAAGGAAGGAAATTTAAAAATGTGATGTGTAGTGCACATTTCAATCCATTTAGAAGTTCATCATTTCCATAACAAAATTATAAACCATTTAGATGCATGATTTATCACCAGATTATTGAAAAAAGATTTCTCCAGTCTCCTTTTCATTCCTTCTACCCAGTGTGTTAGCACACAAGGTGTTTTTATTGCCATCAAATCTTGAGAGATGGAGCTCTTAATGCAGAAAAATAGCATAGGCAAGAATAGACTTTACTTTTTACAAAATGATGTTCCATGAGGATATATAAAACAAATATGCAAATAAATGATATGCATTAGAATCTACTGATAAACACTTAACCTTCCAACATACATCCTAAGAGCATTATTCCCAAGAGTAATGGACAGATTATGACCTATGGTTTGTACCATGCCAGGAATCAAAATACGGAAGGAAATGAAAGCAGACTTTCCCAGACTGCTTTCCCTGACTCCATCAGTCCCCTCGCAGCCTTTGCACCAGCACCCTGCTCTTGATCCTCTTTACGTGGAACCAATGACACACCCACTAATCCTACTCATCATCTTTTTTAACTCTAGTTGAGTGCCTTTTTTCCTGGTCTATATGATATTCCTAACTTGACCTCATTCCTGAAAATTAATTCCAAGAGAAGACAAACCATTCTGTGAGATAAAGAAGCCAATGGACATTGTTACTACGTCTGTACTTCATGGCATCTTTCTAAATCCTGTCCAAAGGAAATGAATCAGTGTTTGAAAACATAACAAATGATGATTATATTAAAAGCAGCATTAATAGATATGAGCAAAGTACATCATGGCTTCTATTGCTGTTTTATACATATTAGCTCTTTGATTTCTATACCAACCATATGGAGTAGGCAAGAGACTAAGCTTGTTTACACTTCACATGATTTTAAAAGGGTAGGTGAACTAAAGTCATACAGAGGTGGGAGTAAATTGTTGGATTTATTCACCAAATCTAAATCTCTTCCCAGCTCAGGGCAGGACTCAGCCTTTTACTTTTGCAGTAGCATGGAGTTAAATTGCGGCATCTTGTCTCTGTTCTCTGTTTGCTTCCTTTCCTTTTTTTATTCCTGAACTAATTAGAAATAGAAGGCATCTAAATGTAAGAAGAAGAGGTAAAATTGTCTCTGCAGATGACATGATCTTATATACATAAAAATCCCTAAAGACTCCACCAGTACACTGTTATACCTAATAAATAAATTCTGTAAAGTTTCAGGTTACAAAATGAACATATAAAAATTAGTTGTATTTTTACACACTAACAGTAAGCTATCTTCAAGATATTAATAAAGCAATTATATTTACAATAAGATAAAAATAAAACCTTAGGAATGAATTTAACCAGGGAGGTGAAATATCTATACTAGAAACTAAAGCATTGTTGAAAAAAAATTAAAAATACAAATAAATGAAAAGACATCCCATGCTCATGACTTAGAAGAACTAGTATTATTATAAAATATCTATACTACCCAAAGCAATCTAAAGTTTCAATGAATTCCTATCAAATTTCATGGTTTTTTTTTTTTTTTTACAGAACTAAAAAAATTCCTGAAGTTCATATGGACTCAAAAAAGACCCTAAATAGCCCAAGCAAACTTGAGTAAGAAGAATAAAACTAGATGCCTCACACTTTCTATTTTCAAACAACATAGCTAAACTATAATAATCAAAACAGTATAATATTGGCATAAAAACAGACATATACATCAATAGAGCAACAGAAAGAACCCAAAATAAATTCACACATGTAAAGTCAATTAATTTTTAATAAAGGCAGAAAGAACACGCAATGGAGAAAAGATAGCCTTCAGTAAATGGTTTTGGGTAAGCTGGATATTCAATTGAAAAAAAAATCCCAATTTTAAAAATTGGTAAAGGAACTTAAAAGATATTTTTTCCAAAAAATGGCATTCCAATGGCTGACAGGTGTTAGAAAAAGTGCTCAATATCATTAGTGATAAATAAAAGGTAAACCAAACCACAATATCACTTCCCACCTGTTTGAAAGACTATTATTAAAATGTCAAAAGATAACAGGTGTTGGCAAAAATGTAGAGAGGAAGAAATCATTGTACATTGGTGGAATGTAAATTGGTGAAGCTTTTATGCAAAACAGTATGGCTTTTTGTCAAAAATTAGATATAGAACTACATTATGATCCAACAATTTTATTTATGGATATATATCCAAAAGAAAAATGATAATATCTCAAAGAGATATATACATTTCCAAGTTCAATGCAACATTATTCATAATAACCAAGACATGAAAACTACCCGATTGTCTGACAATAGATGAATGGAAAAATAAAAAATGATATGTATGTATATTCATGATATATACATATATATGATATATGCACACATACACATAACACACATAATACACACAGGAGACACACACATGTGTATGTGTACAAATCACATATGTATATGTGTGTATATTGTCTCATACACATATACACACAATGGTATAGCATTCAGCCTTATAAAAACCCTTCATGGATGGAACCAGAATTGTGCTAAGTGAAATAAGCCAGGCGGTGAAAGACAAATACCATGTGATCTCACCTTTAACAGAAACCCAATCAACAAAATGAACAAGCAAGCAAAATATAACCAAAGACACTGAAATTGAGAATAGGCTGATAGGGACCAGAGGGGAGTGGGGAGGGGATATGGGGGAAAAGGGTGAAGGGTTTGCAGGAGCAACTATAAAGGACACATGGACAATAACAGGGGGGATGGAAACAAGGGAGGGAGATGAGGAGAGCTGGGGTTGGGGGGAGAGGGGTAGAAAGGCAGAAAACTGTACTTGAACAACAATAAAAAAAATGTTAAAAAAAACAAAACAAACAAAAAAGGTTCCAGAGGTAGAGAAATCAATCTCTTTAATTAGTTTCATAGCTAGGAATTAGCATCTGACAGAGAATATCATCAGTGTTCCAGAGATCAAAGATTAAAAATTTCCTCCTATGAAAAAAATAAAATAAAATAAAGCACTCCATATCTTTTCCTCAGAGCACTCAACACAATTTAAAAAAATAATAAATCCTTCAATTTGTGACTACATGGATGAACCTGGGAAACATCACACTAAGTGAAAAAAGCCAGGTACAGAACAACTAATATTCCAGGAGTCACTTAAATGTTTGTCTTTAAATTTTACAAAAAAAAAAGAGCAACACTTACAGTTACAGAGACTAGACTAGTACTTATAAGACACATGGGGAAAAGATGAGATTTTAATAAAAGGAAAATAAACGAAATTAGAATTGTGGTTGCCAGGGGCTGGGGGTGAGCGTCACTGAAATTATTGTTTAATGGGTACGGAGCTTTAGTTTCGCAACAAAAAGGAAGAGTTCTGGGACTGGAAGATGGTGATGGTTACTCTACAATATGAATGTACTCAATACTTCAATACCACTGAAGTGTACACTTAAAATATTTATGATAGTACATTTATGTTCGGTCTATTTTGTTACAAGAAAAATGTTGAATAAAAAAGAAAGTGAAGGCAGAAATACTTAATGTTGATTTCATAGATCTGTAAGGAGGTCTTTGGACATGACAAGTGGATAATAACTCACTTGAAATTATTTGCAAATTGTGTATCCTCCCTCTCCCCATTGGAGGAGAGATTCTAAGAGCGTTCAGCAGAGACAGCTATAGAAATTAAGGAAAGGTTAAGAAAAGATCTACCAGATGTTTGTAATTTAAAAGTTATAATCCAAATGTTTTATTGTTAGATTTGCATGTTTAAGAAATGTGTCTAAGGCCAATAAATTATATTATTTATCCAATTTATACAAATAATTTCTAGAGTTAGTGAATATTCTGTTTAAGTTCCTAGTCTTTTCTCCCTTACATTTCAAAATACTCTGATTTGAAGACCGATCTCTTCATTTGACGGTCAAGAATTGGTGCTTAGAGATTGTAAATGATTTGACCAAGGTGAAAAACGCCAACTTTTCTATCTAACTCAACACCAGGGCCATCACATTCTCATTCTCATTAAGGTCAGTAGACACTTAGAACTTTATGAAATAGTTACAAAGATTTAATATGAGTTTAGTATGTATCACAGTTTTCAGCACCACATATATAATAATAGCATTTCTCTCTTCACAACAATCTTATGAGATAGGTGCTTATTAGTTCTTACAGCAGTTTGAGTTGATGCTTTCATTTCACAGGCAAGGAAAGCAAGCCTTATAAATATTAACTTAATTATGGTCAGAGATGAAGTGGCAGAGTCAGACTCAGCCACATCTGACTCTAATAACCTACCTCTTAAACAATATCATTTTTCTCTAATTATGAATGGGGAGTGAGCTGTAGTCATTCGCTCAGAAGGTATATCTGACTTAATTCCAGAATGCAGAGCTGCATGGCACAGAGATGTGAAAGCATCCGGAGGCCTGGAGCCCTGTGAAGGAAACTGCTAGTTAAAAACCTCTTGATATTGCAGAGTAATAAAAAGGCTAAGAAGTAATTATCAATATTATTTTTAAATCAACGATAAGCAGGTGATGGGGATGGACTCAGCCACCTAAAGCAAACCTTGAAAAAAAGGAGAGCTAATCCTTTGCCTTGGCCACATACTGTCTGGAGAACTTGTATATTTAACTTTTCTTCTTGCTTGAAACCATTATCACTCACCTACCCCACTCCTTCGCTGCTGAAATTGCAACTTTCTCCTTTATGCTCCTTTCCACTGTATCATTTCTAACGTCACTGAAAAATGATAGAACAGCTCCTATTGAAAATAAAAACAAAACCTTTTTGTACCAATATTTCTTTTTAAATGCAACTCCGCTTCTCTCTCCCTTTTTTTCATGGCAAAAATATCTTAGTGTTGTTTAAAATTTTTATATCCATTCCTTACATACTAATCCCTCTCTTTTAAAAATGACTAAAATAGCCCTGGCTGGTGTAGCTGAGTGGATTCAGTGTGGGCTGCTAACCAAAGGGTTGCCAGTTCGATTCCCAGTCAGGGCATATGCCTGAGTTGCAGGCCAGGTCCCCAGTGGGGGCCACATGAGAGGCAACCACACATTGATGTTTCTCTCCCTCTCATTCCACCTCTCTTCCCTTCTGTCTAAAAATAAATAAATAAAATCTTTAAAAAAATGACTAAAATAAAATATGGCATACATTAAAAATTGGTACAAAACAGTGTATTAAGAAAGAAGGAACAAAATTAACATGCATGTTTTTACATTGTGGTGTAAGAAATAGAAAGTTGTTGGTAGGGACTTGGGAGTGGCCCGTGTACTTGTACTCCTGACCTCTAATGCACCCCTCCGCCTCGCCCCGGAACAAACAGTGTCCTGATTGTTTAATTGTCTCTTCTTTTTCTTAATAGTGTGAGCATATTCACATGCATTCCTAAATAATACCTGGTTTAGTTTTGGCTATTTTTGAAATTTATATTACTATAATCACTCTCTCTGTGTATATTTTGGTGACTGACTGCTTTTCTAATCAGAGGGTTTTATGAGATTTAACCAAACTAATATATGTAGCTATAGTTTATGCTTTTGTTCTATTATGCATTGTTCAATTATATAAATACATGCTAATTTATTTTTCCATTTAACTTTTAATGGACTTTGGGTTGTTTCCATCTGTTATTATAAATAAGGCTGCTATATTCTTTAACATATTCCGAGGCAAAAAGCTACATTAATTTCTCTGGAGTATATGCTTCTGAGTAGACTGAAAAAGTATTTAAATTCAACAATAATGCAAAAGTTTCCAAAGCGTTTGAGCTATTTATTATTTTTATTAGCATATGATAAGAGTTCTTTTTTGCTATACAACCCAGAAAGGGATATTACCTCTTTTAAAAGTTTGGCCTATACTTTCATAAAATTTGCCCAGTTTTCTAATTGAGTCTCTTGAACTTTATTATTAATTTTCAAGATTTACCTCTGTGTGTGTATCTACATACAGGTAAATACACACACATATACATACATATGGCATAGCAATTTAGTAAGGATTAAATATAATATCTTCTCTTACCTGTGAACTTACTCTCACTTTGGGTTTTTTGGATGACAAAAGTGCATCAATCTTACATTTTGTTTTTAATTTCATACTCAAGTCATTAATTAATTTTAAATTAAATTTATTGTACAGAGTGAGGTGTGATAGCCAATAATCCAAAAAAATTCACTGTGATTCATCCTGAATCCATTGCCTTAAAATGCATGATTTAATATAAAATCAATACTCAAAAATCTGTTTCATTACTTTAAAAAAATATAAATATATATTTTATTGATTATGCTATTATGGTTGTCCCATTTTTTTCTCCCCTTTATTCCACTCCTCCTTGTTCTACCCTCCTACCATCATTATCCCACCTTAGTTCATGTCCATGGGTCATACATGAGTTCTTTGGCTTCTCCATTTCCCATACGATTCGTAACCTTCCCCTGTCTATTTTGTACCTGCCATTTATGCTTTTTATTCCCTGTACCTTCTTCCCCATTCTCCCCACTCTGTCTCCCCCCAATAACCCTCCATATGATCTCCATTTTGGTGACTCTTTTCCTGCTCTAGTCGTTTGCTTAGTTCATTTTTGTTTTTGTTTTTTTAGTTTTGATTGTTGATAGTTGTGAGTTTGTTGTCATTTTACTGTTTGTACATTTGATCTTATTTTCTTTATAAGTCCCTTTAACATTTCATATAATAAGGGCTTGGTGATGATGAACTCCTTTAACTTGACCTTATCTGGGAAGCACTTTATCTGCCCTTCCATTCTAAATGATAGCTTTGCTGGATAGAGTAATTTTGGATGTGGGTCCTTGCCTTTCACGACTTGGACTACTTTCCAACCCCTTCTTACCTACAAGGTTCTTTTGAGAAATCAGCTGATAGGCTTATGGGAACTTCTTTGTAGGTAACTTTTCTCTCGATGTTTTTAATATTCTCCCCTTATCTTTAATCTTGGGTAATATAATTATGATGTGTCTTGGTGTGTGCTTCCTTGGGTCCAACTTCTTTGGGACACTCTGAGTTTCCTGGACTTCCCAAAAATCTATTTCCTTTTCCAGATTAGGGCAGTTCTCCTTCATTATTTTTTTAAATAAGTTTTCACTTTCTTGCTCTTCTTCTTCTTCTGGCATCTCTATGATTCAGATGTTGGAAAGTTTAAAGTTGTCCCAGAGGTTCCAAAGCCTCTCCTCATTTTTTGAATTTTGGTTTCCTCATTCTGTTCTGGTTGAATGTTTATTTCTTCCTTCTTCTCCAAATTAGTTTTCTATTATATAAGGTTTCCTGTATATTTTTCTTTGTTTCACTTTGCATAGCCACCACATTTTCCTCTATTTTATGACCATACTCAACTATTTCTGTGAGCATCCTGATTACCAGTGTTTTGAATTCTGTATCTGGTAGGTTGGCTATCTCTGCGTCATTTAGTTCTGTTTTTGGAACTTTGATCTGTTTTTTTTCATCTGGGCCATCCTTTTTGTTTCAATGCACCTGTTATGTTGTAAGGGACAGAGTCTCAGGCATTTGTCAGGGTAGGATAACCCATGTCATTTTGTTGTGGTGCTATATGTGGCACAAAGTTCAGAGAGGGAACAGAGCTGCTTGCTTGGCTCTCAGGCAACTTTCAGTCACTTTCTCTGCTACCCACAAGCAAATTGGGCCCTTCTGGTGCTAATTCCCAGGTGGGTAATTTTATGTACATTCTAGAACCCTGTGGGTCTCTCCAACAAACTCTCTGTGAGGCTGGGAGTTTTTCCTGCCACCAGAAACCTCACACATTTTTATAGCCAAAGGTTTTGAGGCTTTCTTTTCCTGGAACGCAGGGTTGTGCAGTCTGTCTTGATCCCCAGTTGTTCTTCCTGTTTTATCTGCACAAATATGGGACCACCAAGTGCTGCCTCACCCTCCTGGTCCTTGAGCTGCTACCTTGCCATGCATACTCTCCTCCCTGGCTTCCTGTTCTTGGCCCTCCTACCAGTCCAGATGAATGTTTCTTCTTTAACTCGTTGGTTGTCAAGCTTCCTTACAATTCAGTTTTCTGGCAGTTCTGGTTGTTTCTGTTTTTAAATTTGTTGTTGTCCTTCCTTTGGTTTTGTGAGGAGGCAAGATATGTCTACCTATGCCTCCATCTTGGCCAGAAGTCCTCAACTCTCTTAAAATTGAGGTGCCCATAACAGAAAAGATCAATATATTTTTCTGATTTATGAGTGTGCTTAACTTTGTATTATCAAATTTAAAGCGCTTCCTTTTATATTTTTACACATCTGTGAAATTACATTTTTGATAAAAATACTCCAATGTTAAAGTGAAAAACAAATAAATTGGAATGAGTGAGGAAAGGAGTGTCACCAGTTTGAGAAGAGTGCTCAAAGATGAAAGGGAAGGAAGAATTCATAGCCCCAGTCAGTGAAGGGCCCGTTTTTTTCTGCTGGAGACAAACAGAGGCTATTTGGATAGAACATACATCATACATTGCTTCAGGGCTTCACTCTAATTTTGTTTACTTAAATTCTCCTGATGTGTAGGAGATTATTCAGCACTAATCTTAAGTTTTTATTGTCATTGACAAATTCATCTCCTTTTTTCTGAGTCAAGTTGGATGGCGAAGAGGTGAATGCTTCTTTCCACTCTTACATTAGATTATTCCCTCACTCATTTTAATCGTGTGTGTGTGTGTGTGTAATATGTCTTTCTTAATCATTTATAGTAAGGAAGCATGCAAACATATAACATTTTAAAAAATGTAGCTTCTTTTTGTTTCTGTATTGATAAGGGTATATTACTCTGAGTACATTTAGTATTTGAATTTATTTAACTTTTTCATCTAATTCTATCACCACACAAATGTTTGTTTATGGCTGGCTTTCCCACATAGGTTTGCCTATACTACTTCAGTCTTTAAAACATCCTACTTTAAAGAAATAAAATAAGCCAATATTTTTCAATGAGTTGTGTGTCACCTAGAGCTTAATGGCTCACTATTATGAGTTCTGAAATAGTGTTGGGATGTCTGGCTTCACTTTGGTTTGCTACTGACAAACGTCTTGACATGGGGCAATTTTCCTCACCCCTCTGAGCTTTAATTTTATCTTCTCATTCGGAAAAATGAGAGAATACTGGAGTGAATGATCTTATAGTTTCTTTTCAGGTCTGATACTCAAGCACTTTCATAAAGTGCTAAAGTTTGTTCCAGATTATAAAATAAGCTAGAAATAGAATTGGAAATATAGCCCTGGAGATATATCTTTAGCTATAATCATATAACCTAGAGAAAAGAGAGAAATTTCATAAAAAAGAGGAAGTAAAAAATAAATGAATCAAAGGTGAGTAGAAAGTGAGGTAAGAGTACAAAAAGAAGAAAATTATTTGACAAACAGCCAAAGATAAAAACAAGAAACACATGCTATGATTGTATAATTTCCTCTTCTAATCTACATTTTCACAAAACCTAGATTATTCGATCTAATCATTCTTCTGTCTCTCCAACATTTTATGCAAACATCTGTCAAATCCAAAGTCCCTGTCACGTCTAGGAACTCTCTTTTCCCTTTATTTATGTGCTCCCTCCCCAGCATCCTCTTGTATCAGAGAGCTAGTTTTTATTTGCAGCTTCACACACACCACATACCACTATCTACCTCTTCCACCCCTTTCCTAAACTCTGGCTGGTGTCTTTGTAAGGAGAAAATTAATCGATACTATAACTACATAATTATTTTATTTTAAGGTTGTGCTTTTCATTATTGAGCTGTGGCTCACCAGGACTTTATGAAAACTGCAGAGCAATAACAATAGCATCACCTGGGTATAGCTAAATGAAGTGTGATAATAAAGTGGTATGCAAGGATTAGAAGGGATGTGGATACATCACCAATAGAAATGGCCAGTAGCCTTTACGTTCATTATTTAAGATCTTATTTCAAGACTGATATGATGTAATGAAAAAATACTGTAATGAAAGTACAACCTGTGGGTTATGCAGGCTGTATACTTAATTACACAATTCATGATCATAACTAACACTGAGATGGTCAGTTACATGAGCAAATACATGCATACTCCAAAAACACATAAGAGCACAAAATGCAACAACATCAAAAAGTAAACTACAGAACAACCATCATTTAGAACTACCAGAGCCCTGGCTGGTGTGGCTCAGTGGACTGAGTGCCGGCCTGTAAACCAAAGGGTCACCAGTTTGATTCCCAGTCAGGGTACATGCCTGGGTTGCAGGCCAGTTCCCCATTAGGGGCTATACGAGAGGCAACCATACACTGATGTTAATCTCCCTTTCTTCCTCCCTCCCTTCCCCTTCTCTAAAAATAAATAAAATCTAAAAAAAAAGAGGCAAATTTATTAAAAAAAAAAAAAAAGAACCACAAGAAATATAGTTGAAAGCAAGTCCTACAACTAGGGAATTAAAAAAGAAGGTAGGTACATAAATACTGGTAGGAGAGGTGCAGAAGGGGCTGGTCCCACACCTACATATGGAGGATAAAAATTGCGAAGGATAGCTTAGCTGTAGAGTTCCCTCTGAAGAGGAGGGGTCCCAGACCCGTATCAACACCCCCGGCCCTGGATTCCAGTGCTGGGAAAGGGAAGTCCCCATTACTTCTATCTGTAAAATCCAGTGGGACTGAGGCTGCAGGAGACAGAGGGTTTCTAGAGCCCCAGACAGTTTATCTTAAAGGGCCCATGCACAGAGTTAATTGGACTCATTCCCTCTGAGCTCGAGCATGGGGGCAGCAGCTTAAAAGGCATCAGAGACTACAGAGAGGAACTGAATTGTCCAGCAACAGCTAGGGGGCAGCTTTCTCCCAGAGAGAAGCACTGGCAGAAGCCAGTTTTCTTTTGTGAGACAACCCCAACGAATACACACACATGCACACACACAGAGCCAGGAGGTGAGCACTATATCTGTCTCCATCAACTTGGTTGACACTGTTAGCCCTGCCTAGTGGTCCCCTGATGCCCCGCCTCAACCAAATTTCAGGTCCACACAAGCTATTTCAGTGGTTTTGGACCATGGTCAGTCTTGGCTCAGGATTCAGATTTTCCTAAAATCTCTCAAACAAGCAACATCTGGCCTCCACATGCCCTATACCTCTCTCTAAATAGCCCCACCTTGGCCAGAAGTCATTACAAAAATAATGACAGCAAAACTTTCCTAAAGTGGTGAAGGAAAGAGGCATACAAGTCCAGGAAGCACAGAGTGCCAAACAAGATGAACCAAAATGGGCACACACCAAGACACACCATAATTAAAATGCCAAAGCTTAAAGACAAAGACAAAATCTTAAAAGCAATGAGAGAAAAGCAGTTAGTTATTTGCAAGGGAGCTCCCTTGTTAAAGACTGTCTGCTTACTTCTCAACAGAAACTGTAGGCCAGAAGAGATTGGCAAGAAATATTCAATCATGAAAACAACAACCTACAATTATTCTACCCATCAAACCTATTATTTAGAATCTAAGGACAGATAAAGAGCTTCCCACACAAGAAAAATCCAAAGAAAAAGTTTATCACTACAAACCATAATTATATAAAATATTAAAGATGCTTCTAAAAGAAGAATAAGGAGAAGAAGAAGAAAAAGAAGCAAAAATATGAACAATAAAATGGCAATAAATACATATGTATTGAAATTGAGTCTGAAAAACAAAATAAACAAATTAGAACAGAAACAGACTCATAGATACAGAGGACATTTTGATGATTGCTGCATGGAATGGATGTTGAGAGGATGGGTGAAAAAGGTTAAAGGATGAAGAAATGCAAATTGGTTGTTATAGAATAGTCATAGGGAAGTAAAATGCAGCATAGGGAATTTAGTCAATAATATTCTAATAATCATCATACCAGATGGATGTGAGAATTATCAGGTGATCACTTAGTAAGTTGTAGAATGTCTAATTACTGTGGTCTACACCTGAAACTAATACAATAATGTATGTCAACTATAATTGAAAATAGATGATGATTTACAAAGGCACAAAATGCTTAATTTGGATTCTGAAGACAAATAATTAGAGTAAAACAGCAGGTAAAGGAAATTTTGTTGGTACAACAGGATGTAATCTTGCAAAGCTCTTTCTTCCTGGTTGATAGAGTCAGCCCATGGCCCTAGGTTTGTCTCATGAGGACAAATATCTTCCACTTATTGAGAACCTACAAAACATTTGACAATGTTTTATGTGTTTTATATACAATTTCAGACAAATGCTCATAAAGACTTCACTGAAGTATTTTTATCTGTATTGCATAAAGATTAGTAACTTCTCCTAAAGTCCACATCAGTGTTATGGGGCTGAGTTTGACTGACTTTTACCTAAATTCATAATCCTATTTAGCACTACCCTTCTAACTGCATGGTTTTCTCTCTCCTTCAGAAACCCTCAGTCTCGGTTTACTGAAGATCAGGGGCTTTGGAAACATTATATAAATGAAAACTAGTTCAAATTCCATCTCTGATACTCACTATCCATAAAATGAGGAGTAATAACACCTATTTTTAAGATCATTGCTAATAAGAGAAAATATATTTAAAAGGCTTTTACTCAGTTCCTAGCGCATTATGGGTATTCAGTAATGGTGGTGGTTACTTCTGTTTGATGTCAATGCCTTAGCCTGGATTGTATTCTAAACTTGCCTTGTGTCACCTTACTGACTCACCAGGGAAATCCAATAGCTTATTTGAAACCACAGAGTTTTTTCAAACCCTTGGCCTATTTATAAGCCTGTCTCCCTGTGACTGCCTGTGAGGAAGTGGTACATGACCTAGGGGACCAAACATTTAGAATGCCCAAAATAGAAAATTAACAAAGACACTTCTATTTGGGAAGATGTTGAGATCATAACAATGTCAACATTTAAAATACACAGTTACTTATAAATACTATTTATGTAAATGCTATATTCTCAAATAGAGTTATAGAAGGATCTTATTCCTCTTCCTGAAAAAAGTCAATATTTACATGGCACATTTATTTTAGGATAAAAAATGACTTGATGCTGAGATTTTACTTAACTAAGTTCTTCAGTATATTTAAGTTTAAACATTTTATGTCTCCATTTATTCTTATTGTTCAGATATAACTGCACTAACAACTCTAAATGATAGTTTTCATTCAACCACTAAAAAAAAAAACACTGGATAAGGGTCATTTATTACCATTAGTACAAAATCTTTTTCTTTTTAATCAAACTGATAAATTCTTAAAGATTATCACTAAGTTATTTTTTTTCTTACAGAACATAACAAAACTTTAAAGAGAGATGTATATGTAGGCAATTACATAAATTATATGGTCTGTTCTGAAGGTATCCATGTTTTACATGAAGGTTTTTCATGTAACATGAAAATAGAAACGTTTATTGAAGAAGATACAAGACACAAGAAACATTGTACGCAGGACAATGACGCCTCAGTCCTCTTCAGTAGCGATCAGCTGCCCAGTTGTATTTTCCTGAATCTCATAGACAGTCTGAAATCTCTTTCCTTTCAAAAATTATTTTAGTTTTGGGGAAAACTAGAAAACACAGGGCACCAACTCTGGGCTGCAGTGGGGCTGAATCACCCGGGTGATTTGATGTTTCACAAAAAAACTCAGCATAAGATGTGATGCATGAGTGACTGCATTCTTGTGATGAAGCTGCCAGTCACCAGTTACCCATAGTTGTGGCTTTCTCAATTATCCAAATAATTTCTGCAGAGGAATGTTCAAACTTAATGCAAAATCTGATGCAGATCTGTTGCTCTACTTACTCAGTCATTTTGAATGTGACAGCCACACAGTACACATGCTCACTCAATGGCATCTACCACCCCCACTGACTAGTACAGTGAAGTCATCGTTGTTCATGCATGTGCATTCCAGTGCACTCTCCTTGGCTGCCAAGTTATATTGATGTTGCTCAAACTCTTCTTTTTATATTAACAATGGCTGGACAGCATATATATACATATACATAGGGGTCTGGCACAAATAATGTCCCTTTTTTATTACAAAATATTTTATTACATAATCATAACCATGTAATTCTGTAACTCAAGCATACCATAGAACAATTTAAGTGAAATATTCAAATTAAAACTGTAAATTATTATACCTATGTTATTACCCTACCAACCACACTGAAGCAGGTCTTACTTTTTCAGAACCCTATATGTAAAAATACACACACACACACACACACACACACTATATGTAGGAGTAAATAAATTATATAAAAACATACATATGAATATAATTGTCAAAGCATATGGGTCAAATTTAATATACCACATGATTTTTTTACTCCCTAGAACTTAAGAATGTTTTTTTAATAAATAGTTGAACAAAGATAAAAAGAATAATATTACACATTAAAGTTATATTACATTTAATTGTCAGTATCCAAAAAGTAAAGTTTTATTGGCAGACAGCCTGCTCATTTATTTATGAATTGTTCTTTACTGCTTTCACACTACAACAGAAAAGCTGAGTATGACCCACAAATCCTAAAACACTCACCTGACCCATTATTGGGCAGGCTTGCCCATCTCTGACATAAAGCAAATACTAACACTACCTATTCATTGCTCTCTCGCTGTTCTTTAGTTCTTGCAGCCAGCTGCTCAGTTTCTGCCGTTTTCCTTCCACTTACCCACACTAGCTCTCTTGTGCATTAGCTGCACTCCTCTGCTATGTCCGTCTGTTGATGGTGGAAATCAGGCTCTTCCTGGGATTATGAGGAAAACATTGCAATGATCCATGCACAGAGATTGTGGTGTGACACGGTTTATTTGGGTGGAAATCTGTCTCTGGATTTCCAATGTCCCATCAGCTTCCATCCCACTACGGGAAAAGTTCAACTATGTCCTTAGCAAGGACAAAACAAAAACCAGCGTTCAGAGTTTTTGCTTCATATTAAAACTTAGTTTTTGGGTACTGTGCACAGTGTTGCCGGCCCCGGTAGCTGCTAGACCTGTGTGGTTGCCGGCTTCCAGAAGGGAGAACATGTGAACGAATGGGGTGAGTGTGTGTCATGAGAGAGAGAGAGAGAGTACTTCTGTTTTCCCCTGGGATTACATTAGCTTGGCTTTGGGACAGACCAGAGGCTTTTTCAAAATAGCCAATCAACTTCCCATGTTTTCACAGGCTTTTTGATAGGTCCACCCCCTAGTTAGACTGACAGGCTTCTATGGTCAAGCACATCCCCTGTGCCCCTCTACAATCCAGTACTGAGTGGAGCGGGCCTGGAGGAGTGTTAATCCCCGTGGGGAAGCAATGCTGTGATCCCCTGGGGTGTGAAGCTGTAGCCTCCTGGCGAAGCAAACAGGCTCGTGCTCCCCAGTTTATTAAACTCAATGTCGAATTCCCTTTGCTTCCTTTTCAATTAATAACTACTTAACTACCTACAGTAACTAGTTAACTACCTACAGTAACACATATACAAACATGTCAATCTAGCTCAACTATATTCCTTATCTTCCTTCCATGATGACCTTTATTCCTAATTTATATGTGAGCACTACTCGCAACTTCTATTATTCCTCAGTTAACACCCCTTCCCCAGGAAAAGCACTTCTTCTTAATATAAGATATTTATTTTATCATTTTTAACTCATGAAATTGAGGGCAAGCAGAATTTGCCACCCCAAAATGCCTTTTTTGAGATATGTTAAGGCGGTTACTTTAAAATAACAAGAGACTCAGAAAAAAATATTGACCCTCTCCTTTACCTGCCTGGAGAAATTCATACAGAAAAACCTTCTTAAAGGAAGAGATCTCTCACCTTAGCTAAATATAAACTAAGTGTGACCCACAGGGAGGAGTCTAGCAAAGTTTGTTTGCTAGACTCCTCTCTGTTCCATGGTTTCTGGGTGGTCCAGAAAGAATTTGTTTACCCACCGTTTGCTTTTCTCATTTCCCTGAAATGATTGCCAAATTTCTCTTTGAAGTCCTTGATCCCTGCCTCCTTCTCCTCCGTCCAGAAAGGCATAGAATCCTTAACTGCCTAGTTTGTCCCTGGGTCCCCTATTCTTATTATATGTGTCCCCTTGTGTACACATGTAATAAACTTGGGTATTCTCTTCTGTCATTCTGTCTCTTGTCTATATGATTATTAGACCAGTCTGTAGATCTTCAAAAGGTTAAAAGGAAAATTATTTTCTTCTACCAAGAAAAAAATAATGAGAAAATTTTCTAAAAACTGGACTTTGCAATATGTTTATACCATCATACCCTATATGTCAATAACATTTTTCTGTAGAATCCGTATCTTTGCCATGTATTGTACCTCCACCACTATATTCATCTATTCATCCTTCTACCCATACACCCATTCGTTCATCTCGCGAATGTGTATTAGGTACATGCCAGGCAAGAAGGAGGATAAGATGTATTCTCTGCCCCTGCAGAGCTCACGTTCTGGTGTGGGAAGAGACATAAACAATTAGAGTTTAAAATACTGAATACTATTTAAGAAGAATTGTTGAGAAGGATAACTGAGAGCCAAAAGGAATTAAACTTCGATACTTTATTGCCATTACCTTCCAAACTTTTCAACAATCTTTTAACTTTAGTTAATTTTATCAATATTTTACCTTTATTCAATTACTTAGCATCATTATGCTCTCTTAGTTCCTCAAGGTGCTGTACTCTGACACAGCCAATACTTACCCACTGTTACCCACAAAAGGGGCCACACTTAAGGTCACTCATAGTAAGGTGGAAATTCTTCCTGTGACGGTGTTATTCTTTCCGGTTCCCTGGCTCTTACCTTAGTTGCCCTTGACCCATACTTCGGCCCCCAGTTCTTCCACACATACCATCAAAGCACACTCACTGTATTTGCCGCTTCCATTAGGCAGAGATGTTCCCCAGTCTATCAGCAGTGCCTCACTAGAGCTGCCCCACGCTTCAAACTTTGTCTTCATTTATACTCATCTTCCCAAACCGATACTTAGGTAACTTGACAATATTTGTTTCCTTTTCCCTTGTTGCACTTAACTCATTATTGCAGACAATCATAAGAAAGTGTAGAATTTTTCTGTTCATCATTTGTGTTCTCTATCACTAACTCGAGTTGCAACGCTATACAATAATCTCTCAAGTGGCTGTTGCAAACTGCTTAAATTCCCTTCCGGAATCTCTCAAAACATCCTCCAATTATTTCACAGATTGCCATCAATATAAAGCTGTTGGATTACACTTTCTTCAATAATATGCAGACTGTGTCAAAATTTACCCCACATAACCTGTGTTGTCTAGGTTATTGGAATACAAACTTGGGGATAGCCTTCTAAGCTAAATGGGGACTTTAAATATTTCTTCCAAAATTAGCAGAAGAAAGCTTCCACATTGTGTTCAGATCAGCAGAGACTATAGATTCAACACAGAAACAGTAGTAGGGAATATTCGCAGTGAGATAACATGCTGTACCATGGTAGGGACAGAAAGCAGCCTACTCTTTGTATACTTAATTACGAAGGGCAGGGACATTGAGGGAGTCACACGTATACCTGCTACTGTATTTGAATACCATGTAATGAGGTCCATAGAATCAATTAGGAATGAAGCTGTGTTGTCTCTTTGTTATGCGTATGCTCCCCAAAGTCATATAAGATTTGGTATCTAGATCTGACTCTGCCACTTATTAACTATTAGAACGTAGGTCAGTCATAAAACCTCATGCAGCTTCATGGTTTCTGAGATGTCCTGGTTCAAAATAAATTTCAAAATGTTTATTTCTTCACTAAAAACTGAACATGGCTCTTGATTTGTGTCATTACTCAAGTCCCCATTACTATGTTATGAGGAAGTATTCTCCCTCATTCTTATTTATTTTAGCTAAATGTAATTGCAGCATTTAACAGAATGCATGGCTGGAGGGCAACGCAAAAGAGGAAGGGGAAAATTAGCCTTAGGAACTGGAGCAGGTAAGATGCTTCAGTATTCTCTTCTCTCTCGTATCTGAGAACAAGTGACACTCACATTTAGCAATTCATTTTGTTCTGAATGGTATTCAGAAGTTCAAAGTTCCATTATGGAAAAACAGGAAAGTTTATGTGAGTAATAGGACAAAATGAACCGGGTTCTGAGAGAATTCATTGGGTAAAATCTAAATAAGAAGAAAACTCAGAAAAAAGCCACTGACTTTAATCTGTAGTCAATGGCTAACATAAAGTTAGATAGTGAGTCTAATTTTCTTTCTTCTAGGCACATAAATTTTATTATTCCCAGTGTAAAGCAGGTAGGAAAAAGGACATTTAGATAAGTCCTCTCAATATGCACTGATGTGTTGTGTTTGTTGTGTAGGTAACTCAACCTTTTAAATATCTTTAAACTATTTTCTCAACTACAACTATCTTATTTCAGGCCACTTTCTTCCTAAATATTGTATCAGGTCAGCATCCTAAATGCATCCCTATCAACTTAGTGCAATCCACTACATGCTCTTTCATTGGAGTTCCATATCGCCCTTTTGACTGAAATCTTTCACAAACATACTTTTTCCTACTAGAAAAATGCCAATTATTTTAATAGGCAAAATCATCATTCCTTCAAAATCATCCCAGTGTACCTGGCTAGTTGTAAATGCTTTTAAAAAAATCATGTTTTTTTTTTCCTTTTTCTTTTTACACAAAGGCAATTATAAAATATATCTCCTTGGGTAAAAATCTCAGAAGATTGTAAGACACAAGAAAATACAAGGTGATGAAAGCAAGAAGAAAAGAAACCATTTTGTTGTCACTGTTATTTATTTATTCCTCACACAACCGCGCTTAGAGGCCCTTAAGATCACCCGCTCATTTGGATATTCACTAGGAGGACTCACAGAATTTGGTGTGTAGTTAGTTATCTGACAGCTAAGACTTATTGCACTGCTGTTTTAAGGATATACAAGCAGATAATAAGGAGACAAGACATAGGTAGTATCTGGAGAAATCCACATATAGCTTCCTTATGCTCTCTCTTTCATATGAAGATTCTCATTAAGTATAATCTTTCAAACAGCAACTAAATGCAAGATGAGTTTGAAGCTCATTAGAGATTCAGTGCCCAATGTGTGCATTGAGGGTTGGTTACAAAGCACCTTCTGCCTACTATTTATCAAAATCTCAGACTCCCAGAAGGAAAGCAAGTGTTCATCATAATCATATTGTTTGCACAAAGAGTCTAAGAACAGTGAACCATTTGTGTAGTTAGCTGTTGCCAAAGGATTACTTTGCAAGCAGGTTTTTCTAAGGATAGCAGTCAGTCTTACCTGTTTACTGGCATACCCTCAGACTTGATATCTGGACAGAAAGTAATGGAAAGTGTAAGCCTGAATACATCAGAACTAGTGACCTAATCCTCAAAAAAGAAGTACGAATCAGGTTGCATTCCATAACCAATGTAGTGCAGGAGAGATGGCAGATAAAATAAACGAGATAGATGCATGTATGCTTGTGCGTTTGTTTCCTTGTGAATACAGGTGCACAGTTCGTACAACTTGTGAGAACACGTGACAGTTTGGGTAGAAACGCAGACCATCATATACCTGAGCAAAGGCCAAAGATGCCAACGTGTGCAGAAGTATTTAAGGTGATAGTGAGAACCACAGTTTCCAATGGTTGTTTCCAATTCTCATTCTCAATGTCCAGAAAGATTGGTCACTTCTCTGTGTGTCTGGAAGCAAATGTCATCAGGTGTTCCACTGCAGAAAACAAGGTGGCTCTAATGTCACAGTGACAGAATGAACACTGTTGTCTGCTATGACACCGTACTGAGAGTTGGTAGGGCTTTGGGTGCAGAACAGGAGATGTCTGAGAATTTACCAAACAAACTAGATGACCCAAAACTCTGTTTACCTGAGAGCTGATATGAATAAACAGAATATCAAATCTGTTAAGAAAATGATTGAAATGAAAAGAAATACGAACTGAACAATCTAAGTTGCAGTGTTTTTTAGTAGGGGAAAGTTCGATAGTTCATAAAAAAGGGTTGCATGGATTTTATGACATGAAAATTCTATAGTATATTTCTACAGTTTTGTACTATAATTCTATTTTTAAATTCTCAATACAAGTAATTGAATGTGATACTTTTGATAGTATCTTCTCTATAAAGACGTAACCATAAGGTGATATGATAATGACTCAAATGGGAAATTCCCTCATAGCTTAGCTGATTAGGAAGGGCCTCACTCTTGAAAGACAGTGTTGAAAGCTGAAGATCAGGCAGGACTTTATAATTTAAAATGCTCCTTTCAAACTGCTCTAAACTAAGGAAACAACTTGCAAAATAATCAAGCATGGAACAAATTTAGGAAAAAACAAGAAGCTAAAAGAAACGTTCATATTTTGCAATAATTTATGGGAGATGTAATGGTGAGAGAAAAGGTCAGTTTAGCATGCGGAATGGGCTGAATGTGGGAAGGGGAAGGGGATGCAGTGACCCAGGGTCCTTTCCAGATCTTCACTCCTCTTTTTGTGTTGAAGTTCATCTAAAATGAGGTCTTATAATTAATCTTACCTCTGGTAGTACAAAAGAAATATAACAAAAAAAAAATCTAATGATAGTACTTTTAAGCAATACCTTAATTCTGCTCTCTTATTTCTTGTAGTTTTTGTTACTATAAAACCGGTTTTAAGCTTTCAGGTGAAGATTGGAACAAAACAATGTGATTTTTTATTCACTCTTTCTTATTCTAATTTTCATGGCTAAGGCAGATGAAGCAACTGCCTTCACAAGAATAAGAAGAAATGTATAAATGTGAGGCAGACAAGACAAACTGCTCTGGCAAGAATAAGCAGCAATGAGTAAATTCTACTAAGGTCTAAATCACTGACCACTTTATAATGTTTACAACAGTAAAGGTGTAATGAACAGATACCTGGATGAAATGTAACTCGTACTGGACATCCTTTCATGAGAACACCCTCTTAATTGATATGCTATATGTAGTAGGCATTGGTATGTAACAGAATAAAAAATAGTTTTTATCTTGTTAATATTATACTTTTTTTTTACTTATAAGCCTTTAATCTTTGAGGAGCTAGTTTTCTTCCCTTACAATCTATTTCATTCACTTTTTGAATGACTCAGACTAGTTTTCTACAGCTTTATTTTTTTAAATATTTTCCCACTGTTTTAAATATTTGAAGCCATCCAACCCTTGCTCTTAAATTTCACCGTCAACAAGGAATAAAATACAAAGACACTCTCGTAAAAACATGGAAAAACATGAATGTTTGCTCTTTATCAGCAAAAAGTAAAATATGAAAATTTAGATTGCAAACCTGCTAAAATCTTTTCCATAAAGAACAAATATATACACACAAAAACATATTCTCATTTCCAAAATAATTAATCACGGATTTTTTGTTACACAAAGAGCTACTTTCTCTTAATGGGGACTGAATTCCCATTTATTCAGCCTGTGGTTTGTTAGAGATGCTGCGCTAAGTGTTGCAAATGTTAAAAAGAAAAAGGGAATTTCTATATACAGGGGGATTCTTGAACCAGAGGAACATTTTCAGGATTATTTTGATCAATTCTTTAATGTGACAGCCAGTCCTCACATGGGACATTGCCATTAACTTCCATATTTAAAGGAGTTTGGGGAGAGTTTGATACCTATTGCAATTCCTTGAGAAAAACTCTGGTAGAACTCTGTCTGAAAGATGGTCCCTTCCCACTCCAATTACCCATCATTGTAGTGCAGGAAACAGTGGGCGTGTGGGGACCTGGAGCTGAGACAGAATTCTCACATCTGAATGCGTTGGGTAATTAAGAGCCTAGGACATAGTCATATGTCTAAAGATGGGTAAGGGACCTACTCAAACACACACTCATAGCATTTAGAAGAAAACTAGAAACATCACAACTTTCACTTTTCTGAAAAATGCTGTATCTACCTTACTTTGCAATATGATATTTAGCAATATTAGCACCCATTAATTGACTATGTGCCCAATGTTTTCTAAATGGGTTATATTGGTTACCTACACAATATTAATTCCTTTTTTCTGTAAATCCTAATGTACCTAGATTGGGGGGCAAACAGTAAACAAAAACAAAGCAAAATGCTGATATTCAGTCTTATATTCTGGTAAAGGTAAGCAGAATACAGGGGCAGCAGTGCATGTTTGACAACTCCAGGACAGCTCTTCAGAACAGTTCAATCTGCTGGCAGGCATCCTTTTGCTCCTATTTTCTGTTATGAAGGCTAATGCTACAGAGTCTACCACTTGCTAAGCAATGTCCCTTCACAGCCTTGGTTTAAAGTAGAAACCAAACAAAGCTTTCCAACAACTTTCCCATTAATTTGACAGCCCTGTGTGACTGAGGAGCTTTTCAAATAATAGCAAGAAAATAACACAGCTGTCCTTGCTTCCAATTTTAAAAACATTCAAAACTTCCTTCAGCCCTCATATCCTCTCTCAGCATCCTCTGTCCCCAAATTCAGAATGAAACTGTACCATCCAGAGCCTGGCCACAGACCAAGAGCTGGTACCAGAAACATATGAACCAGAGGCTGTGGGGGTGCAATAAGAAAGTAGAAATGATTGGTGTCATCTGTGTCTCAGCACCAGCAGTCTTATGGTTTATTAATAATTTTGTCTTAGATCATGTCAGTTGAGAACAAAGCAATCGTATATCCTATGTGGGTCAATTTGATAAAGCCCAGCCCAGCCATTTACACAGTACAGTAAAAACCAGTTGTACTAGTAAGGCATTGGAGATATGAGTATGAAGTTTAAATATGCATCTTTTAAAATCAGTCATTTTGAACATTTAGCCAAATTAAAATTATTTGGAGTGCATGCAGAATTTTGCAAAAGTGAATTTGTCACAGGGAGAAAATCTGAAATACCCATTGTGAGGGATATATTTATATAATTGATATACATTTGTACATTGAAGTAATAGATTTCAAAAGTTATGTTTATAGCCCTGGCTGGTGTAGCTCGGTGGATTGAGCGTGGGCTGGGAACCGAAGGATCCCGGTTCGATTCCCAGTCAGGGCACATGTCTGGTTGCAGGCCAGGTCCCCAGTGAGGGCCATATGAGAGGCAACCATACATTGCTGTTTCTCCCTCTCTTTCTCCCTCTCTTCTACTCTCTCTAAAAATAAATAAATAAATAAAATCTTTAAAAAAGTCTTAAAAAAAAGAAACAACTTAAAAAAAAAAGTTATGTTTATATACAAAGACATTAAGAGCTTGAGAGAATGATGATTGAATGTTGTCAAGAGAAAACATAATATAATTAAACTTATAAACAGTATTATTTTAATTAAACAGAAGTGTACAGGTAGGAATTTATAAATAAAAACCATATATAAAAAATAACTAGCTCTAACTAGCAGTATTTTTTTTCTTAGTGGTCATTACTTTAAAATTTAGGAAAAATATAAATGTCACTTTTAAAAAGAATTCAAATGTCACTTCTTTGGGTTTTAGTGAAGTTAGACACTCTCTTGTCCTATGGACTATTTGAGAAACTAACTTTTAAAGGACACAAATAGAAACCTTAGCCATATTTTAGTGCAAGCCTTTAAAAAGTTCATTGCAGTATGTCTAAGTTTCTCCAACTTAATGTTTCCGTTTGGCTAGTTGACAGTCCCTTGTCTAGTAGCACAACATGCGTGTTGGACCGTCGTCCCCTTCCTCTGGTTAGGCATCCTTTTCCTGCCATGAGGATCCTTCCAGGATGCCTCCTATTTCAAAGTTGTTTCTAACCTGTCTGAGATTATCTTGGATAATTTCTTCTTACTAAGAAATACTTCTGCTTGCTTTCACTTCCTTTCTCTGTCCTTTTATTACACTCTAGTAGAGACAATAAACTAGGACAGCTCCTGAATAGCTGCTCAATTCATTGGACCCTTGTTTACTCTGTTCCCTTCATCAATGATTGATACTTCCTCACGAGGAGAGGTCTGCTTGGGCTGCAATGAGTCTGGCTGATACATCCCTTGGAAGATATATTCATGTAAAATAGTTATTCCCTGAAATAGTTTTTCAAGTTTAATCACACTGGGATGCTCTTAACTTGAAACTAAATTCCCTTATTTTGCTGAACTGAACTCTCAGTACAAAAAAAACAGCTGGTAAAATAACGAATTTAAGCTGCAATCTGACAGTTTTTCTCAACTCTCCCATTCTTAAAGAGAAAATCTATTTAATTCATTATCGTTACTACAGAATAAAAATGTACCATCTATGGGGGTGGGGGACTTAAATTAAACTGTTTAAAAATGTAAACTATAATTTAAAATGTTGAATTCCAGATGTAAGATTTATTGAATGCATAATCTTAAACAAGTTAAGGTATATGGCCTTCAGTTTGCTCCCATGAAATTAGAAATCCCTACCCAATAACATTCTTGTGAAATTAAATAAACTGATCCAGGCAATATGGCTGAAAAATAGTAGGCCCTAAATAGATGTTAATTATTTTCCTAATATGTATTAGATACCATCACATACCATAGCCATTGGATAAAAAGATAGTGTAACACAAGAACTCTTCAAGAATTTGGTTAAGTCTATAGGAACATGTGGGAGAAATAATGGAAGATAATAGGATTGAGAGAAGTGAATTTCATGTAAGAAAGCTTTTAATCAACAATAATAATAATGATACTCATTTATCCCATATTTTTAAGGCTGTGTGTGTGTTTATGTTGTAGCTATTATGTGCCCTATGCACTATTAGAACGTAGTAATAAAAGACATATCTGTCACTACATTAGTAAACTTTACATTTTAGACAAAGAAAGGGAAAAGAAGAAAGCACTTAAGTAGACAAAGAATAGATACATGATTTATCTTTGATACATGAAGAAAACAAGACTTGGAATATTAATAAGTTGAAGAAAAGAAAAATAAGGAAAAACAACTGATTTAAGTCAATCCTATTAAATATGTTAAATTATTAACCATATAATCATGTTCTTAAGCCCATTCTGTATGTAATAAAGAAATAACCTAGTTCATATGAATGTTAATCAAACCCTTAAGAGGGTGTTGGGGTTGTTACAAGTTTCATGTTTTATTGATGATGTATTGAGCTATTGAATCTCAGATAAAAAACCAGGTCACTTGGAAGATGTCTGGGACAACATTCTGACTCTGCTATTAATACATTTGTTTGTATAATCTACTCATTCATTCAATAGATCTTTATTAAGCATACTTTTTATTACTATGTAAGTTATAAAAAAATTTTAAAGATGAACATGAAATAGTTCTAATACTTAAGAACTCATAATGTATTCAAAGACAAAGAACATAGTTTTGTGTGATGTAAGTGTAATAAAAGAAAGTTACATCCATCATAAAATGGGAGCTTGGTTGGGTGTAGATCAGTAGGTATTTAGCAGTAAGGAATTTAACTCTGAAATTTATTGTTGTGAAGGAAAAACTTGTTTTCTACCCTGTTTAGGTTTTTGATTAGGGGCCTGTGAATTAAACTGACAAAAGGCAGATTATCCTGAGAAAAAGAGGTTTGATTATGTACACAAAGAAATGTGAAACAAAGAAGCATTTAAATTTGAGGTTTGTATACTATCTTAAGGGGGAGATATAGCACACTTCTGGAGGGGGCGGGGGGCGGGGAGCTTCTTCAAAGGAAGGAGAAAGGACACTTCAGGAAAAAAACAAATGATTTTTGGGAAATGTAAATAGGCCTGTAGAACAGATGGGAGATGTGGTAGTTTTGTAACAATGTCTGTTTGGGTGTGGTACAGAATTCTTTTCTCTGGGAAGATTAGTGTTGTTTGTTGAGAGGAAATTAACCACAACTGAGTTCTTTTGGGAGGCTGTACTTTTTCAGGCAATAAGGAATTACAGGAACTCAAACGCCTTCCACCGAATACATTCATTTATGTTACACTGCTTTATTTGGGACCCTTCACTGTCTTTAAGAATAAAGATTTGAAAGTTAAGTTCAGAAGTGGAGGGGAAAATTATGAAAAGATGGTGCATGATATGGGGGGTCAATTTAGTTTTACTGACCAGGTGAAAAAGAAAGTAAAGTGGTAAAAACAAATTTTATTCATGAACTATAGCAATAGAGGAAAATACATCTGAGGTCCTTAGATACAAACAAGTTTTATATATAATGAGGTCATTAGATATAAACACAACATATGGAGGGGAGTTAATTTTGGTTAAACTAACTTGACAGGATCCTTTCTGAAGATAGGCCAAAGTGATCAGATACCATGGGTAGGGGGTGAGTACTTTCGTCAGATGTGGAAGAAAATTTAGCAGGGTTCTTGATAAAGCTGAGTGATGCAGACAGGAAGACTTAACAAAAATAGGGAGCTCAGAGAAGCCTGACTGAAGTTTGGTCACAGAAAGTTTGTTACTATGATAGTAAGAAGTAGGGCAAAATGGTGTCAGGGACAAGGGCAAATGGCAAGTAGGATGACCTCCCAGAATTATTCTTGCATACATGTGAAAGAAGCAGGTAGTGAATCTCACAATCTCAATGACCAAAGTAGCCTCAGAGGATAATCGTAAAATCTTAACCAGCCAGGTCCCGGTGGATAGTCATGGCCCAGCCTATGAAGTCCTTAGTAAAAGGTTTGCCTTTGCCTTAAGCAAGCCCTGTCCAGTGTTCTTGAGTGTCTTTTTGCTTACCATGCCTGTTACTGTAAATGTTAACTATCCTGTACCAACAAATGTAACAGAAGTATAAATCTCTTCATTTTACTTTACCCAATCAGAGGTATTTCCCAGCCTGGCTTTCTTGTGTCTTCTTACTCTACCACCAATTGATTTTATGTCATCTTCCTTATGTTCCCTCCTTTGATTCCAAATTCATAAAAAGAACTGCACAACTGCCATTTTCTGGAAGCATTTTCTCAATCTGTTGAGATCTTGCTTCTGGGCGTATTCTCAGTTTCACTCAAATAAACTCTAATAAACCCAGGAAATTTTTTATATGCTTGGAAATTCTTATGTCAACATAGAGAACTTACTGCTTCTGATTTTTTCTTCTCTCTCTCTTTTTTCTTTTTTCTTTCCGTTTCTTTTCTTTATTTCATTTTTTAAATTTCTATGGTAAGCTCAAACCTCACCTATTATTCTAGATTTGCTATATAGATAATAATGCTTAATGTCAGAAATATTATGCCTTTAGGCAGCAAATAATTTTAAATTCAAAGATTTGTTTGGGAGAAAGTTACCAAACAAACCCACAGGACTAACTACCTTGACAAGGTCAGAGCTTCAATGGAGAACAATATCAATCATCAAGGGAAAGCTTTTCTGTAGCTGCTCTTGAATAGAACGAATTGCTTAGTGAGATTTTGCTATTGAAAAGAAGTTGTCAGAGTTGCTCAAATTTCCTTTTTCTTAGTTAGGCCTTTGAATTTGAGCTATAATTTCAGACCAAAAAAAAAAAAAAAAAAAAAAGAAGGTAATGAAATTCTATAGCCAAGAGAGATGGTGAGTGGAGTAAAGTGATAATTTAAAAACCAAATGAAAACAGAAAATAACAGCAATTTGGTGAGTTCATTGGCACCATTTTCTACTGTTTCTAATTGGTAGGCAATTAACATGCAATTGTTTTTTTTAAAAAAAAGTTTTCTTGGCACAAACAGGAAAATTCCTTTTATATATATGTTTTTCAGAAATGTCTGGCCTTTTCTCATTGGTCTTATTTCTTTTGCCTGCAATTATACATCCCTACACAGTGTGTGCATTGTCCATAACAGCATTACAAAACACGAAGTCCGCGTGTCTGAAGTTACAATCTGTTTTTGCCTTTTTGTTGGAAAACACAACTTGACTTTTATTTGCTGATGGAGTAATTGTTGCCAAATTGTATGATCTTTAAGGGCAAACAATTTCTCTGCACTGAAATACCTTTCCAATTAATGCTTGAAATACCCTAAATAAAGATTAATTTACTAGCATTTATTGAAAACACTACAAAAATGCAAATGACTCTTTGTGGATATTAAATAAAATGTGGACTTAGAGTGAATTTTCTATTTCTTTTGTTAAATAGAAAATTATGTAAGACATTTGATAAATAATAATAAGAAAGGTTTTATTAAAGGGAAACTACTTTTTTTAGTTTTTTTTAATTTATTTATTTTTAGAAAGAGGAGAAGGGAGGGAGAAACAGCAATGTATGGTTGCCTCTCACATGGCCCTCACTGGGGACCTGGCCTGCAACCCAGGCATGTGCCCTGACTGGGAATCGAACCGGGACCCTTTGGTTCCCAGCCCACGCTCAATCCACTGAGCTACACCAGCCAGGGCTAAAGGGAAACTATTGAAATAGGTGTATAAGTGTTACTGCAATGGAATTTTGTAGTAGGGGAGAGAGATGGGGCTCAACTCTGAATGCAAGAAGAAAAAATGAGGATTTATACAAAGGAGCAATATGGGGGGTCAGAGATGTTGAAGGGGTCCAGGACAGGCCTCCCTAAGATGTGCCACTTTGCTGTGAATATTATTTGAGCTCATAGCAATTGATACCCTGTAGGCTGAAAAGAAAATTTAACTCTCCCTTAAAGAATTTTATTTGAGGGTCTTGTACATAATAAGTTATTATCAGAAATAAATCTCTATGCTCATCTTTATGGCAGAACAAAGAGCTGATTACTGAACATCTGCTCTTATTGTCTTTTGTATTACCCTCCTTGCCTCTGAAGGCTCAGACCTCCATCCCATTCTTTGGATGAAGATGGCATTTGTACTGCATTCTACCTTTCTGTATTCAAACCTCAAGTGTACATGGGTTCCTGAACATATGAGATTAGATTTGTTTTTCTCCTGTTAATCTATCTCATGCCAGTTTGATTATGGTGCCTATCAAAACAACCTTTATAAAGTAGAGGAAAATTTTTCCTCCCCAACAATGGAAAATTTCTAAGAGGAAATATCAGGGATAAGGATATTTCTGGCTAAACCAACTTGTCAGGATTCTTGCTAAAATGGAACAATGCAGAGGCAAACAGAAAAGTCCAAAAGTCAAGCCCTGCATGAAAAAGAGCTAAGAAGAGCCTGTGTAGAACTTGGTCAAAAAGAGAACCTTCATCAGTTTTCACATAAATATATTTTAAAGAATTTCCTCTCCCACTATAATGCAAATTTTCTGAATACAAAAAACAAATACACTCAAACCAAAGCTGAGACATACAAGGTAGTGTCAAGTTAGCGCATCTGGCAATAAAACCCAAATCCAGACGTCCTCTGTGTTACCTTGATACTTTTCAATCAATGATAATTGCAATTACTACAAAATTTGCAGTAGGTAATAATGGAAGAAAAAGATAAGATAACCTAAACAAATCTTCTCTATAGCCTTTTTTATGTTGTGTGGTAAAGACACTTGGCTCTCATCTATCTGATTTCAGGTGGTGTTACCATTGGCAAGCTCAGACTTTTTCTGTCAATACAACCTCGAAAACACTGGCGGCTACATTATGCATCCATTCTAGGATTCTCCGGTAATAAATACACAGGAGTCCTATTGAGAAATTATCTTTCACCATCTACCCTAATTGGTCTGTTTTCGATGTCAAGTGTCTTAGACCTAACTAAATGTATTTATGCTTGTATGTAGGATCTGAGCAAAGTGAACTGCAGGTAGTCTCCTTATCCATGGGAGATACGTTCCAAGAAAACCCAGTAGATGCCTGAAACCATGAATAGTACTACATATACTATGTATTTTCCTATGCACATACACCTCTCTACTTAAGGGAAGTGCTTTACAGCTTTTCTTCGGCATTCAAATTTTCAGCAGCGCTACTTTTTTTTTTCCCCTTTGGGGACATTATTAAATAAAGTGAGGATTACTTGAACACAGGCACTGAGATACTGGGACAGTGGATCTGATAACCAAGTGACTAATGGCCAGGTAGGGTGTGCAGCATGGAGACACTGTAGAAAGGGAAAATTCACATTTCGGGCAGGACACCATGGGACAGCATGAGATTTAATCATGCTGCTCAGAATGGTGTGCAATCTAAAGCTTATGACTTGTTTGTTTCTGGAATTTTACATTTAATATTTATGGACCATAGTTAACTATAGGTAACTGAAACTGCAAAAAGTAAAACCATGGAAAAACTACTGTATTTGGCTGGAACACTAAGGCATTGACAATTTGCTTCTTTGCCACTTGGCTGCCCTCAGTGAAATGGGCTTTACAATGGAATCACTACCATTTCAGGTCATTTGGTCCTCAACAGGAGGTATTTGGGAGAATACTGGGAAGTCAGTCTTCTTTTCTTTTGCTCCTTACATTTCCACCTCTTGTCAAAATTCTACGCTGCTCTTTTTTGCTACTAAGTTTGTTAGCTTAGAAGGATTTTTCTCTTATGTAGAATCTTTAAAAATTATGTTAGAAGCAACCTACACAATGTCCAAGTTTCTGACTTTTTTTCTATCAAACTTTCAAAACTTAAGTAAGTATCTTTAACAATAACTTTGAAGACTCTGGAGCTGAGAGTTTAAACACAATTTAATTAAAAGCATTATCATTATCATTGTCATTATTATTATTATTTCCTAATCTTGTATAAAGGAGTCTTCATTACTTACCATCCTACCTCAACTCAGCCAATTCTGTCTATTGAAATTTTTCATTGGAAACATTCACCAATATCCAGGGTTCAAGGAGGAAGACATAGTGATCCAGTTCAAACAAGCTTAAGAGAGAAAAATGAAAATGTATTAGCTCACTTATCTGAGGCATCCAGGGGTTGAGTATATCTCTGAAAATATATAATTTTTCAATTTCTACCCTTCTATCTCCGAGACTCTCTGAATGCTTTGTCATTATTTTCTTCCTCTCCTCCTCCTTTTTCTTGTTTTCATCTTTTTCTTCCTCCTCCTCCTCAAAGGGAGCCTTGGCTGCAGAGAAATAAAGACTTAAATTATCAGAATCTCACAAACCCAAAGAAAAGGAAGGACATTTAGGGGAGTCTATGGGTAATGAGCCCATTTTTTTGACAACTCACTATTTAAAGGAATTGGGGGCTGGGATATAATGTTAGCCATTATCAGGTCACATTTTACTTCTATAGCCAAGATACAATCCAGAACTACATAAAAATGGGAATGGTAAATTCCAAAAAGTTAATAAGTAATTTATTTTGAAAAGAGGCAAGGTATGATGTGGAAAAAATGAAATGAAACAGCCTTCCATACCATATAGCTTTCCTTCATTTCCCTTGAGATACATACATTTAGAATCAAATTCTTGAAGTTAAACAGTCACTTTCATAAACAGTTGCCTTCTCTTTTGTTAACTGTAAAATAAACATATCTCTGGAAATGCAAGTGTCATATTTTGATAGTTTTTCCAAGGAAAAAGTTTTTAAAGGAGTAGTTGGTTGGAACCATTCCTGCTCCAAAATATTTTTCCTGCCATCCTAACATTTTACCATCTGTGACTTCATTGGATTAGCCATTAAACAGCCCCTATAAAAGCCCCATAGACTTGAAACTTTATGATGGAAGGGATGTACCGGATCATTAACTCTACCTCACAAGCCATTTAAGAAATAGTCTTTTTTTTTTTAATGCTCAAGCACTCTTTACCCCTGACCTCCAGTGAGTTCACTGTGTTCTCAGGTAGCCTGATCTGGTGTTAAACATTCCTGATCTTTGGAGAGCAAAGAGTAAATATGTTTTAAGTGCTACAAAGTATTTTTTTCCCACAATGCTGAGATGAAGACTATTGTTCTATAGTCTCACTGATATTAGGGTCAGGTAAAACCAGTACAAGTTCCCTCTCCTGAGACAGCCCTTCAGGTACGCCTAGAGGCAGCTGTGTGTGCCCTATGCCTCACTTCTCCTTCAATGTAAATAAACACTGCTACATTATTCAGCCTGCATTCATTTAAGTAAGTCTAACTCATACCTGTTCAAAGGGAATTTCTATTTTTTTCAAAACTTCCTGAGATTTAAGAAAAAAAAAAAAAAAAAAACACTGAAATCTCCCTCTCTCTCATTTTCTCTCTCTCCCTGACCCTCTTTAACAACAGAGACTATATCAGTAGCAGAAATTTGAATTCTTTTGAAAATGAAAAGGAACATGATAGAAACTAGGGAAGATATGAACAGAGGCAAAAGAAGAGAAATTGCTTATTGCATTATTTATGTATTTATTTTTATTTTTTTATTTTTTTGGTCTTCATGGCAGATAATTCAAGTTCAAAGAACTTCTATTTATCACCAGCTCTGAAAATGATAATAATAGCCGTAACTCTCATTACTTAGGATTAGATCAAGCTTAATTTGTTTAATCATGACAATAGCCTTGAAAGTCAGGTATGATTTTCTTCATTTTGCTAATGAAGAAACCAAGGATTTTTTAGGGAAAGAACATTTTACAGGAGCCAAAATTCAAATGTTGTTATTTGTGATTATGAAGCCTATGATATTCCCGCCTGGTCCTGAGGCATATAAAAGTGACATCCTGTTGCAGGAATGGTTTGATTTTAATAATACCGCTTGGGGAGACCTCCATTTATTCTGCATTCCAATTGATTTGATACAGACTACAAAATGGATCAACCTTAATATTATGCTAAATGAAAGGGTTCATACATAAAAGACTATATATTGTATGATTTGACTTATGGGCATTCAACAGAAAAAACACACCTATAATAGTAGGTTCCTAAAGCACGGGAATGGTCATGGGAATGGCAATAAACTGCAAATGGACACAAGGGTTCTGTTGGAAGTAATAAAATGGACTGTGGTGATATTTGCACACTAATTTAAAATTTACTACATTAAAATGTGCATATTTGAAAAGGGAAGTTTACCTCTCACTGGTGTGGCTTAGTTGGTTGGGTGTCATCCAGCAAAACAGAAGTTCACCTGTTCAATTCCCTGTCAGAGCACGTGCCTGAGTTGCAAGTTTGGTCCCTGATCAGCGTATGAGAGGTAACCGATCAATATTTCTCTCTCACATCAATGTTGCTCTCCCACTCTTTCTCCCTCCCTTTCCCTCTCTCTAAAATAAATAAAATAAAATCTGAAAAAACAAAAAATAAAAATGGAAGTTTATGTCATGTAAAGTATACTTCATTGAAGCCATTAAACAAAAAGACCTACAAATAAAAATGAGAAAGGACCACTGAACCACAATAGTACTAGTGGATTTTTTTTTTGCATACCCTGAAATGCTATGCATTATGTCATACCATCATTTTATATATACTAAGAAAAAGTATGGCAATTAAACTATAACTAAACTGTAAAAATATTTGTCATATATTTGTGTATGTGATCTGTTGGTGGGAATATAAACTAGTATAGCCATTATGGAAAACATTGGGAGGTTTCTCTAAAAATTAAAAATAGAACCTCCATATCACCCAGCAATTCTACTTCTGGGTATATAAAAAAATAAAATTAGCATATTGAGGAGATATCTGCACTGCCAAGTATTGCACTATTATTCCCCATAGCCAAAACTGGGATGCAACCTAGCTGTTTGTCAACAGATGAATGAAGAGATGAAGAAAATGTGACACTCACGCACATACGCACACACTCACAATAGTCTACTATTCAGCATTTAAAAGGAAGGATATCTTGTCATTTGTGACATAACGAAAAAATATGTGGAATCAAAAAAGGTTAAATGCATAGAAACAGAGCATAGATTGATGGTTGCCAGGAACAAAAGTAAATCAGTTCTCTGGCTCTATAGCACAGCATGGTGAATATAGTTCATCATACTCTACTATACCCTTGAAATTTGCTCCTAGAATAGATCTTAAATGTTCTCATTGCAAAAAAATGGCGATCATGTGAATTGAGGAATTTGTTACTTAACCTGAATGTGGTAATCATTTCATTATCTATCTATAGATAGATAGATAGGTATTCAATCATCATGCTGTACACTGTAAAGTCACAGAATATTGTTTATCCATTATATCTCAATAAATCTTCAAAAAAGTAAAAGTTTCAGATGTCATGATATTTCAAACCTACATACTTCAGCTCTGGAAAATTTTTAAGGTGAGAATACAATTATTTTTATGATGTCAGTAGATTTTATGATTCAGCTGGAGCCAAAGTTCAGTAAAAAATAAAAATTTGTAAATCACTTTCCATATAGGTTAGAACAATGTACTTTTCTAAAGTCATTTGCATCTACTATCTCATCGATTAAAATCTAATATTGTGATGCAGGAAGAACAGGCACTATTGTAATCATCAGTGTTTTAAGGAATAAAAATTAAACCAAAAGGATTAAGTAAATTGTTGGAAATCAAGCAATGTGTTTTAAAAAGTTTTATATCTCCATTTTTCCAATTCTCCAAGTGAGTAAAGGAGAGACCTTTATCTTAGCACATTAAAGGTTTAGAATTGTTAGTAACTTTTATCAATTTAATATCTCTATAAGGTAGGAATTGCTTTCTTCAGTTTACAGATTCTGGTCCAGAAAATCAGAAGAAACAAATTCTTCACCAGAAGTCACAGAGGAGGTGGTGGAACTGAAACGTAAAGACTACTTTTTAGTTGTCTCCCTCTCTTTTTCTGTCCATTCCCCTCTCTTTAAAAATAAATAAATAAAATCTTAAAAAAAAAAAGATAAAGCCCTAAACAGCGTATCTCAGTTGGTTGGATGTTGATCTGCGAAGCAAAATGGGACCAGTTCGATTCCTGGTCAGAGCATATGCCTGGGGTGCAGACTCCGGCCTGGGCGAGGAGCAAATGAGAGGAAACCAAGTTTCTCTCTCACTTTCATGTTTCTCTCCCTCTCTTTTTCCCTCCCTTCCCCCATCTCTAAAAACAAATAAATAAACCTTTAAAAAAGGTTATTTTTCTAACTCTTAAAAATATGCTGCTTATATCACCAAATGGAGAACATCCAAGTGCTTTTCATTGCTCAGTGTTGCGTCTCTGTTACAGAGAGCCATCAATTTCACTTAGATGTAGCTTAATCAATGTTTCTTTTTCTCTGTCTTTGGTTAAAAATAATAGAAAATAGTAAACAAAATCTCTTAAATTATGCATTCAAGGTATAGAAGGAACTGACACTTGGAAACATACTAACTGACACGCACTGCACTAATGTCTATATACCAATCCTTGCGAGAACCCGATCACCTAGAAAGTATTTAATTATTTTCATTATCACGTATGTGGCAAAAATGATAAAAGAGAAAGTATACACTCAAGTTTGAAATTGTGGACTTTGTACATGCTGTTTTATTTCTCAAAATGTTATAGTTCAATGGCGAAATTCAGCCTTGGGTATGTTGAGAATGTTATTTTGAGATAAGTCTCAAATGAAGCAAATTTAACAGAGAGTGGCGACTTTTTGGAAGCTCTCTCCCACCTTTCTGTGCTTCCACCTTCTTTCTTAAACCAATGAGCCTTCTTATTACCTACGAGACCTTAAACTTTTCTTGGTAATGAAAACACTGTCATTACCATCATTTTATTCTCAAAACAACAACAACAAAACCCCAAACAACTGCAATTGTATGAATTCTCCAATCTGGTAAAATATCTATCGTAGTGGAAACATTATCTTGTAGGGCTGGGACATTTATTTGATGAGATAGCAGAACACAGTTGACAAGAAATTCTTTGACTGACTCTCCAATCACACGACGCTGATGAAAACTATATTATACAGGAGTAAATAGGACTAATATAGGAGAATTTACTTAAAAAAATCTTGGTACACGTTGTTGATTTTTGCTCCTTTTAAGAAGCTTGCATCCATGATTAGACTAAGCAAAACCTATTAGTACTTCATCTATGCTCCCATTCTGTCTGTTTCCTCCTATATTCCCATCCTCTCTTTCCCCTCTCAGAGTTCTAGTGAGCCACGAAGCTCCTTGCCACACCCTCTACAAAATCTGAGCTCAGATGGGGTCTAATTTGATAGTCATTTATCCCTTCTTGTGAGTATAATCATAGCAACATTAGTAGTATTACATGATATATAATATTTCACCTGACATAAGTCACTGATTTCCTATCCCTATGCTATTACAACCATAATTCAAATTCTGGTATAAAATGAATTGTCCCAATTATAAAAATTTCTGGCATTCCTAAGCAAATATTTCTGTGTATACAAGTGTTTCATAGAAATTCTAAAATAATATCTCACAAACTAGCTACCTATTTTGCTCACATATAAATCAATGTTGATTACTGTCTAAACATTGGTTGGAGAAAACTGGATTATGTGTAACCAAAAGAATTTATATTCAGTTAATTAACCAGTTTCTCTACTTTAATAAGAAAATATAATAAAATACTACACAGTCATAGCCTAAGGACACTAGGAAGGAATGCATTGTCTCCCTTAATCTCTGAATCATTCACCTATCAAATCGATTCTTCTGGAATAGCTCAGGTCTAAACTGAATAGAGGGAATGCTTCTTTTTCTCTAGCTGTATATTTATTCTTTTCCTCAATATATGTTTATGACAGTGTATCGATTTTTAAAGAGATTAAGGTTATAAACGCACAAACACAAGAACTAGAAACTCGAAAGAAATACATGTCTAAAAGCAGAACTGATTAAATTTTAAGCTTAATTATTTAAGATTGTAGAAGAATATAATTAATGTCTTAGAATTATTTAAAAAGTTGATAAAATTTTTATCTTATATTGCCTCCATAGACACAGTCTAAGTCTCCACCTTACTTTAAATAGTAAGGCTTGTTCTGGAATGTCCATAATATAGTTAAACCTAGTTTAAGCCCATGTATGCGAAAGGCAAGGAAGGTTTAGTATTTATATAGGTGCTTTATTAATATCACCATATGTTTTGAAATTAACTTTGTTAAGAATTTCCATAAATTTATTCTCAAATAAAAAAGGAAAAATATCACTCACTTGCAGCAACCTGACATACACATAACAGATGGTTATGTTTTTTTTAGAGTAAAAAAGCGTTAAGAATGAGGCATATCATCTATTATTTTGCCTTGCCCTCTTCATCACTTTCAATCTAAGCAGAAAAGTGATGTATTACAGGAAAATGCCCCCCTCTGTGGCATTTCTGATATGACTATACAATTTCAACACCAGAGTGTTCATTTTCTGAAATGAATGAACATATTTTAACATTTAACGAATTCCATGTTTTGGAAATGAATCCCGCAGAAATTCATTAAGCTACTGCATAAATTCTAAATATCAGAAATAATGTGATTCAATGATAAAAAATCTCAAGAAGTACCCTAAAATATGCATGTGTAGATGAAAATAGTCATAGCAGGAAGAATTCTTAATCAATTAATAATTCTATACCTGCTTATCATAAAGATGAAAATGGGTCTCAATTATACATAGCTGATATCAGTTTTTGAGATAGAATTTCAAAGTGGCTGTAAAGACCCCTTTCCAAAATTGTCTTCCCCAGACCACTTCAGTAAAATCTCTCTTATACAATGACGTGTATCTCTGCATTCAGTCAAATGGTATTCATCTAAATTAAGGATATGATCTTTATAACTGCCTTATGATGTGGTGCTCTCTCTATATAAAGACAATATGTACCTGATTACTTGATTTAAATGTACGATTAATATGGTTCTGGAATTGCTTTGTGCTTAAAGTCCCAATACAAAAACAAAGCTAAAAATAAAACATTTTAAAAACAAAACAAAACAAAAAAAACCCAGATTTTTTTGAAGAAGAATCTTTTTTAAACGTAAATATTTCATTAAATAATGTAAACTAGTTTTTTTATTTTTCCTACTTAATTATACAGATACACTTATATCAAGGCCATTTTAAAATGAGGTTCTGCTATTTCCAAAGTAGCATGCTCTAACCAACTCTCATTTCACAGTTGAACTAAAACTGGAAATGAATAACCTATGGCCCGTGGCCAGCACCCACAGGAGAGATGAATAGTCCTGCCATCTGTTATCCCAATGGGGCCTTCATATATAGCACCGGACTGTCAGATTTAAACTACATTTTAAGAGAGGCAGTATGGTAAAAACAAGAGAACATGCTGAGGGCATGGAAATAGGGAAAATAAAAAGGGAGACAAAACAATCTTTCCCTAAAATTCTCAGGAGAAGTAAGTACACATATTATCCACACTCTTGAGAACAGGGTCAGGCTATTTCAGGAGGAAAATAAGTACTGTTATAAAAAAGTTTGGACCTGGATCTGCTGTTAATCATCCATGCAAAGTAAGAAACATGTCAATTCTCTAGTTTTCTTTTTTCTTTTAATGTAAATGAGTGTGTGTGTGTGTGTGTGTGTGTGTGTGTGAGAGGTTTATATTCAGGCTCTCCTGGAGTGTCTTCCAGGTATATTACTCTGTGATGATAAATAAAAATGACTTTTCCTAACAGATATTACACTATAATTTCTGTCTACTCAAATTGTATTTTCTTTCTCTTGTTTGTTACATATCACTGTGCCTACCTTGTTGTATTTGTCTCATTAAAAGGTGATACTGCTTAATGGAATAGAAAAACTGCATTTATAAATTATTCTAATCTAGAAAAGATGGGCATTCAGCATCTCTACTTGTATAATTATTCAATTGAATGTGATATTGCAAAATCATTAGTTGAATAAAACAACCAGGTGAACAAGCAATTTCACTGTGAGTCTAGACAGATTTAAATCTGGTTCAGCATTAGCAAGCAGTATTGTTCACTGGAAGGACCTTATAGGCATGTTATATGTACTATGCATGATAAGTCCTGAGTAAAAGGCATAATTTAATGCCTGAGAAGTACCATACATCACAGAGTCTTTTATTATACAAGTCTTTGTTGGTGGATATCAAGAGGAAAAATGTATTCATGTGGAGAAGGGAACATTCAGCATTCAGATATCGCCTGTCATTTTCAATTCCTCAAGTCAACTTAGCTGTGGTGATTAGCATTCCACCTGGTCACATTTCCAGGAGGACTGAGGGCGCATTCTCTGCCAGAAGGTTTTAAATGTCACATGAAAACACTGAGTTTTTAAAGAAGTCTCAGATTCCTGAAATTCAGGTTGGTTTGTTGTTTCTTGACTGCCTATGAATTAGTTAGAGCACCATGTCTGAGTGTGTTAGAGAGAAAGTTGAATATATGTGTGGGTAGCGTAGCTTTCTTTATCAAGTAATAAGCTTCAAAAAACCTTGGCATTTATAAGGTTCTATTGTCCTACAAAGCTTTTATTCTATGGAAGAAGATATTTTTAGCACTTTCATAGTCTTACAAAGACTTTCTTTTTTATTTTGGATTATCTAAGCACACATCGACAAATGCAAAGAAGAAAAGAGTAATTAATATTAATCAGAACACAGAAAGAATATACTTCAATCTTTAAAATATTATCAATTCTTTTTGTTAGTGAACTTAACACACAGACATGCACATATAATATAATTTTGGAAATAACTTATGTAAATAGATTTTGAATAACATTTATTATTAAGTTTTAGACTTAAAATTATCTTGGATATCTGTTATGTAATTTCCTCAAAGGGGAGTTATAATGTAGCCAAGTCTAGCAATTGAATATTATTTTTGGTGTAAATATTTACTTTCATCTCTCCTTTACACTATTGTTATTGTTATTTTCATTGTTTAAAATAAATGTATAGGTAAACTACATTTTTATTATTTTTATTCATGATTAAAAAGAAGTTTTGCCATATATTTGAAGCAAGATGAAAGTTTTGGGTCTTGGTTGGTTGAGAACAGCAGTCTAGCCCAAACTTTTCACCCTAGAGAGAGATAACTGAAGTTAAAAAACAAAACAAAACAAATAACTTGTCCATTGTTGCAAAAAAAAAAAAAAAAGAAACACAGCGGCCGTTAGAAGATGGGCATCTCGTATCTATGTTCAGCGATTTGCCACTATGATAGGCTACTTTGGCCTAATACTTGGTGAAAAGGAGGCATGAAATTTAAGAGAATCCCTCAAAACTCAAATGGAGAGAGGTAAAAAATTAAAATCAGTAATACATATTTTTATGTATCATAGAAATGTATACATGAATCCTATATTAACCAATTAACCAATGTCACCTCAATAAATTTTTTAAAAAGGAAAAAATCTTATTTTAATATGTATGTTGTAATATTTCATTGGCATTTCAATTTGAAATTTCTCAATGAATAATGCTATTGAAAATATTTTCATCTGCTTATTTTCCATTTGTAAATCATCTTCAGTGAAATATATCTTAATATCTTTGACCCATCAACAAATTGTATGAGTAAATTCAAACAGTGAATTCTTTTACTGTTGAGTTTTGAGCATTGTCTTAGTCAGCTCCTGCTGCTATAACAAAATACTGTAGGCTATGTGACTCAAACAATTTTTAATTCTTCCTTATTATTATCTTCAGAGTTTTTATCATGGATAGCTATCAAATTTTGTCAAATCTTTTTCTTTTTTCAGAGAGAGAGATATCAATTTGTTGTTCTACTTATTTATACACTTATTGGTGGTTTCTTTTATGTGCCCTGCCCAGGGATTGAACCCCAAACTTTGGTATATCAGGATCTAACCAACTGAGCTAGCCAAAGTCCTCAAAATGCTCTTTTGGAAATAATGTGTTAGCCAGTTAATATAGTAGATTATATTGGCATATTATGAATATTAAACTAGCAATGCACCCTTGGAATATAGCTTACTTGGTTCTGTTGTACACTTGCGTTTATGTACTGCTAATGTCAAGTTGCTAATGTTTTGATATGACTTATGTCTTGAAATTCATGAAGAATATTGGTCTATAGTTTTCTTTTTTCTTTTTCTTTTTGTATTGTCATTATCTGGTTTCAGTATCTGGGTAATACTAGCTTCATAAAATAACTGGGAGAGTCATCCTCTTATTTTCTGGCAGAGATTGTATAAAATTGGTATAATTCCTTTTTAATTGGCCTGTAGAATTCTTTAGTGACATTATCTTTGCGTGAATATTTCTTTTTTTGTGAATTTTTAAGTTATAAATTCTACTTCATTGATAGTTATAAGTGTATTTTAATTTTCAATTATTTATTAGGTGTAGCACATTGCACTTTTGCAAGGAGTTGTTCCATTTCATTTAAGTTTTAAATTTGCTGGGTGTGGAGTTGCTTGTAGCATTCCTTCATCATCTTTTTGATGTTTGGGAGGTATGTGGTGATAATCCCGCCCTTCCTGTTGCTGATTTGTGTCTTCCCTCTTTGTTGGTCTTGCCAGAGATTTGTCAATTTTCTTAACATTTTCAGAAAACCACTTCTTTTGTTGTTGTTGTCGATTTTCTCTATAGTTTTTCTGTTGTCAATTCATTGAATTCTGTGCTTATCTTTAGCATTCCCTTTCTTCTGTTTGCTTGTGGCTTATTTTACTCTTTTTTTTTTAGGTCCTTGAAGTGGAATCTTAGGTTATTGATATCGTTTGTCTTTTCTAATCTTTGAATTTCATGTGATAGATATCCTTCTCAACAATGATTTAGCAGTGTCCATAGAACTTAATATGTTATATTGTCATTTTCATTCAGTTTAATGTATAGTTTTGATTTCCTTGAGACTTTCTCTTTGGATCATGAATGAATCAATACAGCACTATTTAATTTCTAAGTATTTGGGTCCTTCCAATTGTCTTCATGTTATTGATTTCAAATTTTGTTACATCATGGTAAAAAATGTCTTGTTTTATAGCCCAGTATGTACGTTTGTCTTGCATCAAACTGAATAAATCATTCTTCACCATCATATTTGAAGAGACTAAAATGCCTTAAAAAAAAAAAGAAATAAAAGCCATGCAAAGGAAAGGAGCTATGTTTTATTAGATTTAAACCATATATTTTAAAAGTGTTAAAAAGGAGAAAAAATTCCAGATTTTTAATATCCTAGAATTTTCTCTTTCAAGAGGACATAAAAAAATTTCAAAATATGCTTTTCTTGGTTTGCTGATACCATTCTTCTTCCTAAAAATATCTCACTGCAAATTATATTTGAAGCTTGCTTCCTATGTCCATGTATGCCAGTTCTACTGACTAGATTGTTTACCTTTGTCCTTTGTTTGTTTTAATTTAATCAGGCAGCCACTTGTTTTTTCCTTTCTTCTGATTTTGAATGATTTATTTTTTTTCCTAATCCCAACTTCTGGTTCATTATATGCTCACTGCTGTCAACTGATGGTCACTGGTGCCAATTCAATGTCAACAGAAAACTCTAACTTGAGGTGTCGTAAAGAATGAAACTTTATTTAGTGCAAACAGTTCAATCATGATCCAGCATGCCTGTGGAGCAGCTTAACAGTGGTACAGCTCAAATATGACACAGCACTGCTGTGGAACACCATGGTCTGCTCCACCTTGTTGTGGCGAAATGTCTTCACTGTTTCAGCTCCAGCCCCAGCTAGGGAAACACAGTCTTCAGTGGAAAGGGAAAGTGTACTTTTAAGTCAGAGAGGAGCTGACTTTTATATACAGAAGTCCCCACCCTTGGTTCCTGATTGGTCCATCCTTATGCAAATCAATACTCCAAATCTTTGCAGTTAGATTGGTCCAAAAAAGCACTGTCTTGAGTGGGCAGAATAGAGCCACTCAGACTGGTCAGTGAAGATAGTAATGGGAGTATAGCTCAGCAGCTCTGCTTGGCCTGGGAAAGTCTCAGTCATATTGGCTGAAGTACAATTCCAGGAACTCCTCTGTAAGGACTGGCTTAAATGGCAGGGACGTACTGCAGGGAGCAAGTTTAGCGGAGGAAGTTTAGTGGAGCCATCATCTTAGTGTACGCAGATTTCTCCCTGAATCACAGTTTGCATAAGAGGCCCTGTTTAAAAAACAGTTGCTAAGTGTTATTTTTTATATTTCAGCCCAGTTAGTCACCAGGAGCCCTTCTCGGTAAGCATCTTCTTTCTCCAGGTCAATGCCTCTAAATTTTCTTTGTCTGGTATATTACATATTATACCTTAGCTGGATGTGCATCCTGTAACTGTCACTCCAGTATGTCCCCTTTATGCAAGTGACCATGTTTATAGTCTAGTCCCTGTTCTAATGAGCTAAACTGGCTTTCTTCCCTCTATAACTGGTTCTATCTTTTTTTATCCCAAACCAATCCATCCTTTGCCCAGGAATACCCTTCAATGTCATGGTTTCAATATGCTCATTTGACTAAAAAGAATTTGTCCATTACAAATGAATATTAACATATATTAGTATAAATGATTAGAAAATCATAAGAGAAAGTGCTTTTATGATGCATGGCTGATTAGTGGTTCATTTGATATGTAAATATAGACATTAACATGATGTGATTTTTAAAATATTTTTTACACTATTTTGTGTGTTTCTCTATTTGTTTGTATGGTAAAGCTGAATCTGCTAATTATTCCCACTGAGTAATATGTATTTTGTGAAACTCTTCCTGAAGTTAGCAGATACTAAATATTATTAACCTTTAGAGTCATTGCTAGAAAATAGATTATTCAGGCTTTCCTATACATGTTAAAGGTATGAGAACATACTAAAATAAATGAGTGAGATACACAAAAGGAAGCAGTATATAAAAATTGATATGAAGATGTAAACATGTTTTGTTTATTTATTCTGCTTTTGTCTTCAAAAATGCTAGAACATATGCTGTGAAAACTAAAGAGATGAGAATGAAGAAAAAACCCTCTAAAATAGGCTCCATGGCAGGCTGAAAAAGAGAATTTAGGAAGGACCAAGTGATTCCTGTGGTCATTGAAGTTTCCCGTTTGATAATTTTTATCGAAATATCAAGAAGAGGTTCAGTTTACTCTATGTTCTCATAATAAAAACTAAAATGAGATTGGATAAGAATTTGGTTAAAAACAAGAAAGACGGGGATACATATTTATGTATTTGGCAGTTTACACGTCAGGAAACAGTTTTGTAATACATGTGCACTATCTGTGTAAACTAGTATGCTGTATCCTGAAACCATTGTGTTACATGGACCCCAACCTTTTCCCTCAAGGACTTTACAGTCTAGATTTATAGCTGGCGTAGACCTTTTTAATATTTAGAACAAAAATCAATAAAACTATGAAATGACAATACCAGAAACATCATGTGAGAACACATAAAAAAATTCTGAAGACAGAACAAGGCCTCAATAAATACTTTCTATGATGAAAAGATACAAGATTATCAATGTTTATTTTTTTAATATTTTATTTATTTATTTTTAGACAGAGGGGGAGGGAGGGAGAGAGGGAGAGAAACATCAATGTTTGGTTGCTTCTTGCACACCCCACACCAGGGAACCTGGCCCACAGCCCAGGCATGTGCCCTGACTGGGAATTGAACCAGTGACCCTTTGATGCACAGGTCAGTGCTCAATCCACTAAGCCAGGGAAGATTATCAACATTTAATCACAAGAGAGATCACCATTGGATGGAATGTTTAAATATGATTTTTAGAAGTAGAACGTGTGCTGCGCCTGGAGGGATGGTTATAATTTGAATAAGTTAGAAGTATGATTTAAGTATATTAGTAAATATTCTTACACAAAATAAAGTACCAAAATAGCAGTATAAAAGAAGAGATAGAAACCAGTTTGGTTTATTTATAGAAATTATAGGGAGTATTCAAAAAGACAGAAGAAAGCTAGTTGTTTCTAGAGTCGAGAGAGGCTTGAGCACCATTGTGGTAAAGTCACTGGCTCACAGTTTCTCCCCATGTGTAACGTGGAGTCAAAAGCACAAGCTACAAACGATTCGGTTGCCTCCTCATTGTATAAAGCTGTGACTATGTTCTTGGGTCATTCCAACACGGGGGTAGTCATAGGATTGGTGCTTTGCCTGAGACTTCTGGGATGTATGCTAAATAATTTGCAGTTTAAAAGAGTAGAATGGAAAATTGGTTTTGAAGATACTCTTAAAAGTTATTTTTGTTCAAAAACTGAAGATAAATACTACAACACATACTTTATTCCCGTTAATCCTGTGTTTGGGAGTAAAAATCCTAGTAAAGTTGTTAGTTAATAAATGAAATAAAAGAAAATGATTACCTCATAATGTTTTTTTAATGATTACTCACAACCGTATGAGTGATTGTATCATTTGCTATAATGTCATTCATTAAATTTATTATGGATTTTGAAGGAAAATATATATGACATTATTGTGAAGAAAAAGTAAGGTTGGAGTAGTAGGCTAATAATGGCAATTGTATGCATTCTGTGTGATTACACTTTTATGAGCTTACAAGTATTTATCTTTACATTTATTTGGATTTATTTTAGTTTTTTTTAAGTATTATTCTAAATATATTTTATTAAATTTAGGTCAGTGTGGTCACCTTAAAAAGCTGCAATCCAACTATTTCTTAGGTTTTGTCACCTGAAAAGACAGGTTTTCATTTAACTAAAGATACTTACTTGAAGACACAGTTAATGGATCTGTGGTGAAGGAAAACCACCTATCTAGCCTCATTCAATATTTTGGAAATTCTGGTTTTTGTATTTAGCACAATAGAAATCACATTGTAACAATATGTGGAACAATTTCAATTAGAAATGAATATATGACATATACCACTGTCTAATATTTTAGTAAATATTTGTAGTTCATCAATATAATGGCATAGGTGATCAAATATTAAAATGACTGGTTGGTAAACAGTAATGAACATACACAACCATAATTAACTTTTCTTTTTGGTAGTTCCATGTTCTCACAACACAACTACATTTTAGTTCACAACTGCAGGTAATACATTTCTAACATACCATGCGGATCATGCGTGCTAGGCAGTCTGGATCCCCTCGGTTTCTCCAATAGAAATCGCTCTTTAATTTACCAAATTTATCTCTATAGATCTTGTCACTTGCAGCACAAACAAACAAAAAAGTTGGCAAAGTTAGCTCTCTATTGTGAATTTGGAAGGACAATTCATGAATGTACCTTAGAAGAATGAGCAACTTCCTGATGTATAGTGTGTGTCCACTCCAGGTATACTTTCCCATGCAACCGCCCCTTTAATGGTATTTTGAAAAAGGACTTGAGTTTCAAGCAAGTTTTCACTCTTTTCCTATGGATAAATAGGACAAGTAGAGTTTTGTTTCTGTGCTTTCTTCAAAATATATCAAAGGGAAAAGAAATATTTTGAGAACTGAAAATGCTTTTTTCCAAGGTCATTGTCATTTTTGCTCTGTTATTCTCTCCAACATGTAACTCTCCTATAAGGCAAATGTCCATGCATCACAAATGAAAAGTAAGGAGAAAGGTTGTTTTGTTTTTATTTTTGTCTCTTTTTCCTTTAAGAGAAAAACACAATGTTGTACTTATTTCTGAGGTCATATCAGTATTTCACTTAGTTTTTAGATTTTGTGTCCAAGATGAATAAAACTTTATTAGCTCTTTTCATATAATCTTCTGTTTATTTAGATGCTAATTTGCTTTATATCATAGGTCTTCACAGGATTTTGGGGGAATTAATAACTACAAAAAATAATTGTGACAAGTACAGAAGTTCAAATACTAACAAAGACAAATACTTATGGTAGCCCTGTACATAGGTCAGCAATGTGTATATCTGAATATATCAGGAGCTTTTTTTCATTGAATAAAAATTTGATAAGATCTACATGTAAAATAGAGATGATTCAACTATAAAAGGTTTGATTTGGAAAAGGATTAATCTTGCAGTGAAAAATTTCCATTGAATGTACAGTATCATTGAAAACTATTTCTGTGGATGGAAATAGCCATTTCTCATGCACTAGAGAATTATGTGTTAGTTACTAAAGACATCCCTGAAGCTTTAAGACAAAACCGTATACCATTAAAAACAGGATGTGTTATGCTCTAACATATTATTTGATCATAGAACTCTATTTCTCAGTCAGAGGACTCAGATTACTTAAACTACATGTTGGAAATTACTGCTAAAGAAGAAAAGAAAAAACCAAGTCTCCAAAGTTTTATTTTCCAGTTTTAAATGTACCTTTCTTTAACTTTTTAAACAAGACTAGTCACTCTAACTTAAGTGTGCCTCTATGAAGTTTACATATTGGTGTATACAAAACAATTGTCGGATGCCTATTATGTTGTAAGCCTTGCAATAGAATTAACAGATATGAAAAGATAAAGAAAATGCTTTTTCTTCTATAGAATTTTATAGCACAGGATGGAAGGAGAGTTATTAAGAACTCATTACAATAAAGTGCGATGATTGCTTAATGTAATTTGTAATAACTTTTATTTAATGAGGCCTTCCTATTGACCTGAATTTCATATTTTATCTCGTGTAATTCTCACAAACCACATGATAGATAGATTTCATCTATGCCTTACAGATAATGAGATACTTGTAATGTGTAAAACCAGAAACTAATGTGGCCAACTCCCGGAAGTGTTAAGTGGAATATGTTCCAATACAGTCTGTCCAGATATAAATGGAGTTATTTTTAACCATGTCTGCTTCCCCTTAGTATAAACTGGTTCAACTTAAGGAAGTCAGGATTTTACAAAGGAAATAACATTGTCCTGACCAGTGTGGTTCACTTTGTTTGGTGTCCTCCCACAAAGCCAACGGTTGCCAGTTCCATCTCCAGGGTAGGGCACGTGTCTGGGTGTTAGGTTTGGTCCCCCGTGGGGACTTGTATGAGAGCCAGCAGATCGATATTTCTCTATTACATCAATATTTCTCTCCCTGTCTTTCTCCCTCCTTTCCCCTCTGTCTAAAAATAAATAAAGAAGTAAATAAAGAAATAAAACCTGTAAAAAAAGCTAACGCTATATCCGAAATTTTAAAGGTGGTTGAGGAATAGAGGAAGGTATTATAGACAAAAGAAATGAAAATTAGAAAGGCAAACATCATGCATAGCATAACATAATCAGGTAAGACACTAGTTTAGGATGTTTAGCATAGAATTCTTATTCAAGAAGAGATGGGATATAAATTCAAAGGATAGGTAGTAAATGCTCTCACAGGTCATACTAAGGGTTATGAGCTTTATTCACGAGGACATAAAGCTGCATTAAAAATAATAGTAATAATAATAAATAACCTGAGATGTAACACCATCTAATTTGGGTTTTCAGAAGATAATTTTGATACACAGCTTAGAGTGGGAAAACTATTAAAGAGATTCCTTTAATAAGAAGAATTAGAAGTGATGAAATGGATATTTTCAAGCTGGTATTACTGGCCATGGAATTTAGGAACAACAAAATATCTGTCCCATTTCACACCATATGTTTTTTCAGTAAAAGTCCCAGGAGGAAATTATACTCCAGCCAATGAGACTATTGTGGGGGGAGGGGTGCCTTTGCCTCCAGGTCAGGTGTCTGAAATGTTTTTTTAGCTTTCCACTTTGTTTTTAGTCTTTCTCCAGACTTTTCTAATCTCCCTGCTTATTTTGCCCAACACGTTTTATTTTTATGTACTTAAAAAAGTAGAATGCCTCTTAAATCAAGTAATAATTCCTATCGTTACCTTGTGCATTGGCCCCCATGCTCACATTCCATTTTTTTCCCAGGAAGCCGTCTTGCGGCATTTAGTCAATACTTTTTCTCCCACACTCTGCCTGTGTCCATGCTGATTGCAAACCCAATATTACCTTTTCCCTCCCATCCATACAACTAATATTTACTCATTCAGACAAGAACTGCAGTCCCATCAATTCCATAAGAATGCCTCCTATTATCCAAATGTATGAGCCTTCTGATGCTCAAGTCTATCATACATACAGATTATCACAATTTAGCACTAGGAATGCAGACTAAGTTCTAAGATTAATTGTTTATAACATTCTCAGTAGGTGGGAAAATAGCTTAGTACTGAGATGTACAATTTAAAAGATCTTTAAAACTCTGATCCTTATGCTTTTGCTACCTAGCAGCTTTTGGTTATCATGGTTTAGGCTTTACTGAACATTTTGAAATTCACAGATTAATTGACTTTCTCCCCGCTATTTCCATTGAACACAAAACTCACTTCACAGGGATAGGGGGCACAGGGAGACACCTTTGTATGGTAACAATCAATAATCAGCTTTGACTTCTATACATTTTCTGGAAAATGCTGTTAACAGGTAATTAGGAAGCTCCAAAGGGCTAGGAGGAGTGAAAGGCTCTGCGAATCCTCAAATTAATGGAAATATTTTCTCACTTGTGCTTAATATACTCACAGCTATTCTGGCTAAGTATGAACAGCTGTTATTCATATTACCTCTATTTGTAGATGGAGGAAATGACGGTCATGTTTTTTTTTTTTTACCAAAGCTAACCTCTTCCAGGGAGTGCTCAAGGCTGAAATCGCAAAGGTTTGGTTGGGTGTGTTAAAGTGAAATATTTTAATAGAAACCCATTAGAGGAGACAACAATCAGTGGGAAGAAAAGTTTAAAACAACAGAGTATATACCTACTGACAAGCTAACACCAGTATTCTGAATAGATACAGCTCTAAGAACATCAGGGGTGATGCAGGGCTACCGAGTGTCAGGAAGGCGGGACAACGTGTCACATACAGGGCACACACGATGGCTGATGCAGAATCACCTCCTACCCTTCCACAACATGATATGGAAGCCCCTGTGGTATTGAGAGAGCTGTTTCTTACACCTGATTTTCCTTTTCTGCATCCTTTTTACATGATTCTCTTTTCATATTTATCTGCTCATCTTTAAAGAACTTAGCCATCACATTACACTGAGTTTTTTATCTCATACATCCCTCACCAGAATTTTTTTTCCTAGCTCAAATAAAAATTGACCTCTGCCCTAGTCATATGAATAAGAAAGACCAAAACCTAAGATGCAAATGTGTAAGTGATGTTAAGAATAATGTAGCTGCTGATATAGTTACTTTTTATACTTTACTATAGTATCTTCTATAAAGTCACCATACACACTGAATTGTTGAATACTGATCCATTACCCCTAGGAAAAACACAGGGTTAGGCTCCTATGAACCTTTGGTCACCAATCAGTACATAACCTTGACTTATATGTATTACTATTTAAAGACACCTTATTTAATATATTAATTTTTGATTTACCCACATTGGACTCACAGCCAACACCATTGTAACTCAAACTTAAACAAAACTTATCTAAGATATATTTTCTCTATAAGACAGGTTACAGTGTTCTTGTACTTGAGAATTCCAGAAAGCGCTTTTGCGCAACACTTGGGGAATATTTTAAAAGTAAACTCACTGCCCATGAAAGAAAAAAATTAATTGCAAAAACATGACACTAAATAGACTGTGAAAAACTTGTTTACATTATGAGAGCCCAGACAAGGAAGAACATTGCCTTGCCCCTGATGCGGACTCTGGGTCAGCGGAGTCCGTGTGTTGTGGCTGCAATGAACAAACTCACAGGGACTGCAGAAGTCCTGTGGAGAAAAAGGGACAGCATGACCTCTCTCTGAGTGACAGAGGGCCCTGACCCCTGCCTGGACAGGCTTTTATTGCTTTTCTGGGCACATTACATCAAGGATGGTCCTCATTTACTATGCACAAGTTCACTCTAGATGGTTACCTTTTATAGGTAACAAAGGAGAGGAAGTTGCTAATTACTTTAAAGAAAAAGGATATTTACAAATGCAAAAGAAAAAGTGGTTGAACTGGTTACACTCCATTCTTGAGAGGTTTAGCACAGATTTTAGGAAGTTACTTTAGAGATATGCAGTAAACATTTGTTGCCTCAATCCAGGGTGAGGGAGTTTTAGCAAAAAGCAAGCCTCAAAGCAGCCTCGGTACAATGCAGGCCTGATTCCCCACGGGAAAACTGATCCATGGGCTTGGGTCCTGTGTGCCAACTCGCTCCCCGCCAGTTTCCCAAATCAGGGGCTGGGCTGCATTTGCCATGCCACTTGGATACATTCCCTACATTTCCCCCCACACACCTTTAGCTGGAAACATGTGTACTGGGTGACTCAAAGATTTTTTTTTTTTTTCCACTATGCAAATGTCTATAAATAATCATGAAAGTGCTATGGGTATTGATTTTGGGGTTACAAACAAATTTTAGAGGACAGATAAAATCACAGACATGGAATCTGTTAATCATGAATAGATGGCCTGCGAAGAATCTGGAAGAGGAATCAATTTTGGGAGAAGTCAATGGTTTCATCTTGACATGTTTAGAATTCCACAATTAGTTTTTCTGGGCATTTTATAATTATGAGACAAGTTCTCCAGTAAGAGACTAAAAGAGAAAACCCTTGGGATCAGTTGTCACAACAGATATAATTGATGATGCACCAAATTATATAGGAAAGTCATTTGAAGGAAAAGATTGGGGAAAGAATAAGTTTTGCTAAGAAATGATAACATTAATCAATCAAACATCTTAACTACTTTATTAAAGAGAGAGCATAATGTTTAGACTGTGAGTCTTGCTTGTATAAACAAATAGTAATCAGAACTCGTGAGAAAAACAAGCCATATAAATTTATTGGGCTTTTATAATTGCTGCTTTTTAGTCTTCTATCTTTACATTTTCTCTACCACAGTCAGTTGGATCCATTGATATTTCTTATTTGTTATATGCTTTCCACAGCATCTCTGAATGTAACAAAAAAATATGTACTTTAACCACTCTTAGCCCATTCAGTTCCACCATGATGGGGCTCAATATTAAATGTGCCCATGTTTGTTATTCTAATGCTGTCATCGTTTCCCTTAAGCTTGGTGATTGTTATCATACTGTGATGACATTATCTGTGCGTGAATTCCAGATCCCAAATCTTTAGATCTTGGATTTCTCATTATTCCCTGGATTCTGACTCTGATTCTTTTAAACTTTTTAGTGCCTCATTCTGTCCCTGGCATAATGTCAATGGTTAGTGTCATGTTATCCAATGAAAGAACTTGCAGCAGGCGCCACATTGCAGTCATTACATCCAGTGTTGCCAGCCCCTTAATTCTTCACTATCACATGCCCATCTTTAGGGATTAGCCACTACTTTATCTAGGACCCTTAGATCTCTGTATTACGTACTATGATGGAAAACTGATGTATTTTTACCCCAAACAGCCCTCACAAATTCCTCAGCGTCTGTCTCCCAAAACGGATAAATCAATATCAACCTTTTGCTTCAATAAAAATGCCTAATTAGAAAATAAGCAATTCCATGGAACATGGATAGTACTTTCCAATTCTATATTACAGCTCCAAATTGTAAAATATCTACCATGCATGCTGGGTTTTGCATCTATGAATTAATAATGGTTAAATAACATGTGAGATTGGTGAAAATCTCTAGATTTGAATAACCTTCTCTTTCCCAGGCCTCCTATAATCACCTCTTTATGATAATACTGTTCATACTGCCTATCTCATTTTCCTTCCTTTCTTTCTTTTTTTGATACTATGTGATCTAAGGTATTCATTAGTCTCTGACTTTCTGATCACTTTCTGCCTTTCACAGCATGCATGCTGACAAAGTCATGTTTCATAACCCCCCTGAGGAGCTAAATATTCCTATACAGCTTTGCTGCCTTTTGCCTCTTCAGCTGTGTATTGTCTCCCCCACCATCATTTTCTATAACTACACTGCATCCATTTCCAACTGCACTGCCCTAAATATGTGCATTCAGCCGGTCACCAGAGCTTTGCTAGCAGCATTCTGTGCTATCAATTCTTGAGATCCAAAATATGGAAATGATGCATTCTTAATGAAGAAGAAGTTTCCTCACTCTAATTAGCACCTTTGTATCAGACCAAATTTTGCACTCACAAGATTACCAGCGCATCAGCACCCCACCCCTCGACTGCTCCACTTCATTTAGCGCTGTATCCTTAATCTCTCACCTCAGGCCCAAATCCTGCCCCTTTGCACTTATCAACAGTCATACAAAAAGTGCAAGCCCTTGCTTAATTCATTACATGGACAGTTAGTACTTTGCTGTTGTGAAGTGAAATTTCCAGATCATTTAGCAAAAATTACTTGTCAGTGTTACCTTATGCTGTCTAGAACTTCAGACTCTAATTCTCCTTTTCCCTAGTACTTCCCTATTAAAAGGCAGAATGATAGCAGCAAAAAATATTGCTTAAAGACTAATCCTATTTTTTAACCATCTTCTCAGGATAGTAACAAAATTAGAACAGCTTTGTTAGTTTATTCTGTGATAGGTAGTTCATTGTTATAAATCATTCCTTTTGGTAGTGTCTCTCAGGTTATCTAGAGAATAACCAAAGTCAAAATCATACATAATTAAATATAATAGAAAGGAATAAAAAAGCCATAAATTGATATATTAAAAGATGATTAAATTAATAGGTGTTTGCTTTTTCATTGGTCATAAAAAGAAACAAAGTACAATGATCTAATATAAGCAATATCTCAAATACCCTTTCTTTCCTTTTGTTAATAGTTCCCATACCCTACCCTTCTCCTTTAAAAGCCTTTCATTTTGTATAACCCCTCAGAGTACCCTTTTAGTTGCTAGATGGGATGCTGCCTGATTTATAAATCACTTTGTGAACCTTAAGAAATGTCCAAATCTTTAAGAGTTTATGAGTTTATTTGAGCCAAGCTGGCGACAATTGCTGGGTAGAAAAATCTCAACAGATTGAGAAAATACTCCAGAGCATGGCAGTTTTGCAGTTTATTTTATACATCAGAATAAAAGGAGGAGACCTCAAGAGGTTACATGAAATTTGTTGGTGATAGATTAGTAGGTGGGAGAAAGCAAAGCAGGGAAATCTCTGGGATTAAATGAAGAGTAAAATAGAGGGATAAATACTTCTTTTATATTGGTGGGTACAGGATAGTTAGCAATTACACTTACAGTTCTTAGGGATAACAACAGTGGGAGACTGTAACCCTAGGGTTCCGGAAAAAAAGGGATTATTCTGACATTCCAAAGGTATGTTATCGTAGATGCAAAAAAAAAAAAACAACAGGCTCAGTTAAGGTAAAGATTGACCTTTGTCAAAGAAGATTCTAGCCCAGGATGTTACCTCTCTGATTGGCTTTTAGTTAGGAATTTTTATGTTCAGACCATCCTACGTGGTTACTTTAGGTCTCTGAGTTTGTAAGGCTGCCATGCGGGCCGCCCCTGAGCGTGTCAGGTTTAGTATGTGGTCCCTCCCTTTTTCATCCACAACTTAATAAAGCCTATTAGATTTTTAAAGGTACTCAGTTGTATTTTGTTCTTTAGCAAAGGCATATAGTATATGATAAAATCAATTTAGATAGAAAAAATAGCTGTTGATAAAATTCAACATACTTTAAGGAAAAAAAAAACAGGTTTCCGTGTCTTCATGTAAGGAGCTTGGGAGCTGCCACACTGTCTTAAAGTTATGTAAAAAGCTGCCATGGCTGATGTGGCTCAGCTGGTTGGAGCGTGGTCCTGCAAACCAAAAAGTCACGGGTTCGATTCCCCATCAGATCTCATGCCTGGATTGCAGGTTTGTCCCCAGACAGAGGACTTGTATGACAAGCAACCCATCAATGTTCCTCTCCTCTCTCTCTCCCTACCCCTAAGCATGGTCTCTTACAGGTGAGAGGTGATATCTCATTGTTGTTTTAATTTGCATTTTTCTGATGATTAGTGATGTGGAGCATATTTTAATGTGTCTATTGGCCATCTGTGTGTCCTCTTTAGAAAAGTGTCTATTCAGGTCCTTTGCCCATTTTTTAATTGGATTGTTTGTTTGTTTTGGTGGTATCATCACTAAATCAACGAACAATAAATGCTGGCGGGGATGTGGAGAAAGGGGAACTCTTTTGCACTGTTTGTGGGAATGCAGACTGGTGCAGCCACTGTGGAAAGCAGTATGGAGATACCTCAATAAAATAAGAATGGAACTGCCTTATGACCCAGCAATTCCTCTTCTGGGAATTTATCTGAAGAAACTTGAAACACTAATTTGAAAGAATATAAGTATCCCTATGTTCACTGCAGTGTTTTTTACACTGCCAAAATTTGGAAGCAGCTCATGTCCATCAGTAGATAAGTGGATAAAACAACTATGGTATATTTTACGCAATGGAATACTACTTGGCCATAAAAAAGAAGAACATTTTGCCCTTTGTAACAGAATGGATGGACCTGGAGAACATAATGCTAAGTGAAATAAGCCAGTCAAAGAAGACAAATACCAGATGGTTTCACTCATATATGGAATCTAATGAACAAACTGAACTAATAAGCAAAATAAGAACAGACTCAAAGACAGCAAGCTAACAGTACTTGGTGGGAAGACTAGGGTGGAGTGGATGGAGGGATTGAGCAAAAAAAAAAAAAAAAAGGGAACTCATGGACACTGACAACGGTGTGGTGATTTTTGTGGGGAGAGGGGTGGGTGGAGATCAAAAGGGTATAAGGGGGATAAATAGCAGTGGAAAAAACAGGTCTGGCACAAATAACACCCCCTTTTTATTACAAAATATTTTATTACAAAATCGTAAGCATGTAATTCTGTAACATAATAATATCACACTCAAGCACACCGTATGACATCAAGGGTGAAATGTTCAAATTGCTGTCTCTCCGCGTGAGACATCCACATACCCTACCAACCACACTTAAGCAGGTGTTACTTCTGCCAGACACTGTACAATAAAAAATAAACTATTAAAAAAATAAGCATGGACTTGGGTGAGGATAAAAAAAAAAGTAAAAAGCTGAACAGACTGAAAAATCAACAATTGCTGTATCCATAAGAGAGGGGAGGAGGCAGGGCAAACTGCTCCCCCCCCCCCCAGACTGGAGTCACAGCCTCCTGGATCACAGACCCAGAGGCAGAAACAGTGAGGGGAGCCACTCCCGTCACTGTAATTCATGCGTGGCTGCTGGAGGCTGGGTGTGGATGAGTCTGAAAATTAAAAACCTCCTGGGGACCCAGTTACAGACATTCCCCAACAATATTGTGAGATTTACTTCCAGGAGCTCAACCAGGTTCCCACAGTCCACACCAGAGAAAAATTCCTCATACTTCCAGCAGGAGAAAGAGAAAAATGAACCATTTTTTTTTTTTTTTTAAATATACCAGAGTGTTGTGTCCTTGACAAACCCTGCCCTCAGGAAAAACTAATTAACCAGAGTCTAACCAACTGAAGTATTATCAGAGCCTAACTGACAATACCCAACTGGGGAAGGGAAATCCCAAGCTCCAGCCAAGTCTAGCCATCCTGACCCACCTTGGGACGAGAAAAAAAGAGAGAAACTCTTGTCTTTTTCCCAAAGGAATTGAAAATTTATGTCTACACAAAGACTTGCTCATAGATGTTTATAGCAGCTTTATTTATAATTACCCAAACTTTCAAGCAACCAAGATGCCCTTCAGTAGATGAATGAATAAATATAATATACACAGAAAAATGTAATATTCAGCACTAAAAGAAATGAGGTATTCAGCCACTAGAAGACATGGATAAATCTTAAATGCATATTATCAAGTGCAAGAAGCAAATCTGAAGAGACTGCATGTATATTGTATGATTCCAACTACAGTTAACCCTGGAGCAATATGGGTTTGAACTGTAGGCCACTTATTTGTGTATTTTTTTTTTCAATAAATGTACAATCAGCCCGTAGTAACCCCAGTTGGGGAGGAATAAATAGGCAGAGGCAGATGATTTTTACGGCTGTGAAAATACTCTGTAAGACATCATAATGATAGATAGATGTTGTTATGCATTTACCTTAACCCGTAGAATGTACAGCATCAAGAGTGAAATATAATATATACTATGGGCTTTGAGTGATCATGATATGTCAATGTAGTTTCATTTGCTTGTAATATATGTACCACTGTGGTGGTAGATGTTATAATGGGAAATGCTATGCAAGTGTGGGACGGAGGGCATTTGAGAATTCTCTGTTCTTTCCCCTCAGTTTTTCTGTGAACCTAAATCTTAAAAAAAATAAAGTTTTAATTAAAATATTTTTTGAAACTTGGAGTAAGGAGTCATCTTTAATTTGATAAAGGATTATCATGATAAATTTATAGCATCATAATTAATACTGAAACATTAATAGATTACCTTAACATCAGTAAAAGATAAAGATGCTATTATTAATTCTATATAACTTTCTAGTAGTTGTAACCAATAAAATAAAGCAAAAATAAATAAATTTAAATAAATTAATTAATTTCATCCCCAAAATAAGGTTGTTTAAAGATAATGAATAAAATAATTATTAAGAAATGATATAATTCTAGCCCTGGCTGGTGTGGCTCAGTGGATTGAGCATGGCCTCTGAAGCAAAGGGTCACCAGTTCAATTCCCAGTCAAGGCACATGCCTGGGTTGCAGGCCAGGTCCCCAGTGGAGGTTGCATGAGAGGTTGCATTGATGTTTCTCTCCCTCTCTTTCTTCCTCCTATCCCTTCTCTGGAAATAAATAAATAAAAATTTTTAAAAATAAAAAAGAAGTGATATCATTCTACATGTAGAAAATAAAACAAACATACAAAATGAATAGAGTTAAGCTACTAAATGCAAAATCAATAGGTAAAAATCAAATATATTTTAATATTCTAGCAATAGGAAGATAGAAACTAAATTAAAATTTTAAATATAGTAGCATCACAAATATAGGTGACAAAAATCACCTATAGGGGCATGATGTTTATGAATTAAAAAAAAAAATCTGTGTTGGCCCTGTCTGGGTAGCTCATTCAGTTAGACTGTCATCCCAATAATGACAAGGTTACAGGTTTGATACCCACTTAGGATACATCAACCAATATAAGAATCGACCAATGAATGCATAAATAAATGGAATAACAAATCAATGTTTCTCTCTTTCTCTCTCTCTCCCCCCTTTCTCTCTCTCTAAAATCAGCAAAACATATTTTAAAAATCTGTACTGAAAGTCATCAGGGAATAACTGCATAAAATAAGAAATGTATTTGATGGTCATAGGTTTAAGGATTCAAACTGATGTGGAGATTTAACACAATCTAAATAATAATTGCAACAGAAATTTTATTTAAACACTGTAGCTGACATTAAAATACATACATATGAGTATATGCAAAGCTCCTTGAATAACCACTATTAAGAAGAAAAAAGTGGAAACTATTGCACCAGGATATAATAATACTGCACATAATATTAGTATACACATAAATAAAGACCAATACAAAAAAATAAAGACCCCAGAAACGAGCTCATGCTTTTATTCACATTTGACATATGGCAGGGGCCATTACACACTGAAGATTTCTGAAGGAAGGCTAAATAATACATTAAAGAGTTGTGGAAAAACTGAGCATCTATATACATTGCAAACAAAATTAAGTTAGGAAATGCAAAAATACATGCAAAATATAACTTATTAGTATTAGGATTATATAAAGTACTCATATATACTAACACGAATGGGTATATAACACAAATAGATAAAATAGATGACATATGCTACTCAAAAGGCAAAATTCTAATAGCCAATGTACATGAAAAGTTTTCAAGCTCATTAAAATTGTGGAAGTGGTAATTATATCAGTGTGTTCATTTTCCTTCATTCCACTCTCCATCTTTTCCTCCTTCTCTGCCTCTCTTTCTGAATGATTTCATATAAATCATTAGGTAAGCCTAAGTGTGGTAGGCATCCACGTGTACAGGGTGTGGGAGTAGGTAGAAGGCTATCTTCCCCCAAGTGTCTAAGTCTAAATGTGATGAAGAAAGGTACATGCAAGGAGTTGGAGGTGGCAGCTTGGAGTGGGTGAATGAATCTACATGGGGTAGAAGGACATCCATCTGGTAATGATGGCAACAGAAGCAGGTAAGCAAAGGGTGTCTGGGCCCAAGTGAATAGAAAGGGATATCTGTGTGGGTGACAATAGTGGCAGCACTGTGTGTCTTGTCAGATCCTGAACAAAAAGAGATCATGTGGAAAAATAGGAAGACTTGGTAGAAGCGATGTGTTAGGAACCACCGTGCCTGGTTTCAGAAGCTGTAACCCTCCATGGCTAAGGCTGAGTGAGAGACCTTGGGACCATAAGCCACTAAGGAGACAAAGCTTATCCCTCTGGCAGGGGCGCCACCTCTGCCCCCTTTACTACACTCTGCTTGGCCCTGAGTGGATGCTGGTTAGCCAATTATGGGTAAGATTCCTCAAGGGAGGAAAGACCTAAGACAGCCACAGTCACGAAGGGGACCCCAGGAAAGGATTTGGGGGGCTATAGAAAAAGGGGGTGATGGTCCTTCGCCCCTCAGCTTTGACATAGCCTGAGTCCTCATTGTGTCTGCCAGAAGTCTCATAATCTTTTGGCTGCCTTACTTCCCCTGCCTGACTTAAGCCTGAAACAATGCTGGAGGGTGGAGCAGCCCTGAGCTTGAACCAGCAGTTCTCCAGGGCTATCAGGTCTAAGAAAGAATACATAAAATCCTGTGAGACCTGCTTTGCTAAGAATGCCCTCAATTTTCTGATAAGGGTCCAAGTATGAAATGAGTTTGTTTCCCAAAGTTTTATAGCCCTTTAGCTAATCGACCCTGACTCAATGTAAGCCCTCATAGTTCTTTGTATGTTATCTATTGTTTGAGCCTTACTACCTGACAATGATTGATGAGCTTTACCTGTATTCCTGTACAAATTGAACCCAATAGAAGCCCATTGAGGAAAAGGCTACTGGCCTTTTGAGAGATAGGCCACCTTTCCTCCCCAAGCAGATCATGTCTTCGTAGACTTATTCTCATCTGTGGAGGATGGGGGCACTCTGTGGGCAGAACCCCCCTATTGATGGGCAGTTGACTACTTACAGGGAGAGGTAATCAATAGGTAAATATTTTGAGGATGATGGAAGCCAAGTGGTTCACTGTTGGAGAAAAGAGTTGCACATATGGAAAAGAGAAAAGCAGAATGAACTCTGGTTTTGAATTGAAATTGTATCAGAGTCTTGTCGTAATTTTCAATATACAAAGGTATATAAAGAAATATAGATCTGTGTATCCATTCTCTAAATTTTTTAGACTAAAATTAAGAGTAACAACACTCAAATGAAGATGTACATCACCAGCTTGAATATCTTAATTTCTAAATAATATTTAACATAAAACAAACTAGTCCTGCTTGAAGAAATGGCTGATTTCAGAACTGGCAAAGTGGAGGCCTATTATGAGTCTGGAAGATTTTGTCTGTCAGAAAATAAAAAAGTGCCTTAGAATGATGGGGACATGACAAACAGACACAAGAACCAGCTTAAGAGGGTACTTACTTGAAAATCATGGAGCAATACTAATGGATTATGATGTTTTGAATAAAATTGAAATGATTAATTCATACCAATAGGTTGATGATGATAAACAGGAAAATGCCAAAAGTTTTTCTTTTTAATGCTAAATAATAAATCAAGAAGAAATATCGGAATTAGAAAATCACAACTTATTGACAATTACAGTAAATAATTAATTCAACCAAAAAATATCAATGAAGGTAAAAATTAGGGGGTGAAGTTTATGAAGAGCAGGAATTTTCATAGTCTCAAAGCAACTCCCAACAATTTGCATTTCAGTTAAAAAGGGGAAGGAAGAGTAATTTTACTGTTGAAACCCTGACAAGTACCATTTGAGTAAAGTCAGTAAGGTTAGCATTACCAGGTAGTGGGCAAATCAAGGAGAAGAGCATAACAACACTCCTGGAATATTCTTGCCAAAACCAGATTATCTGAATCTAAACATGAAGGAACATCACTGAGGGACATTCTACAAAATAACTTGCCGGCCATCTTCAAAAGTGTCAATAACCAAGTCAAACAAAGATTGAAAACTGTTCCAAATTGAGGGGGGAACTAAATGAACACAACGGTGAAATGTAACTTAATCCTGCATTGGGTCTCTTTCTTATGAAGAAGATTATTTGGCCAATTGATAAAGTTTGTATATAGTATGAAAATTACCTGCCCATAATATGTCAGCGTTAGTTTCAGTTGGATCATTGTGTTTTGGTTGTGTAAGATATTATTCTTGGTTACAGGAAATATTAAACTACTTGGAGATGATGGGACATCATGTTGACACCATATGCTTGAACAGTTCAAGGCAGAAAACATGTTTTACTAATCCCCCAACTTTTCTGGGTGTTTGAAAACATTTTAAATAAAAATAAAGTCTGAGATAATGCCAATATATAATAAGATGTACCTGCCAAACTGGCAATGATTAAAAGTGTAATCATACCAAATTAATGATAGCAATAGGAAGTCTCATATACTGATGGTGGATACATACATTGTTTAAATCATAAGTATGGTGTCAGGTGGGTACAAGACATATTGGGATGATTGCTTAGTAAGCTACTTAATGTCTACTCACTAGGGTGTATACCTGAAACTAATATAATATTGTATGTCAACTCTAACTGAAAACATTTTCAAATGATTTAAAAAGTCATATTAGAAAAAAAATTGGAATTACATAATAAATTTGAAAATAGGCCAACTGTATTATCGTGCTGTGGAAGGCAAGATTCTTCAGGGCCCTCACAGCCTGGTATTACTCCCATGACTATGTTAAATTGCATGGAAAAAAGGATTTTACAGATATGTTTGAAGTTATTAATTCATTGTTCTTAAGACGGGGAAATCATCTAGGTGAGATATATGAAATCACACATGCTCTGTAAAACAGTTTTCTAGAGCTGGTAGCAGAATAAGAAGTCGGAGAAATCAGGAGATGGATAAGGATTTGACAAGGGCCAAGCTTTGTTGCTGAAATGGAGAAAGACTGTAGCAAGAAACTGCACGGCCTCCAGGATCAGAGAGGCTCATGGCTGACAGCCCGCCAGGAGCTTTCGGCACCTTAGTCCTACAACCAAAAGCAGTTGATTTTGGCCAATAATTTGAAAAAAAAAACTTAAAAGCAAATTCATCTTCAGAGTTTCTAGGTAAGAGTCCAGCCTGGTGAACATCTTAGTTATAGCTCCGTGAGACCCCGAGCAGAGAACTCCAACTCGGCTGAGTACACCCACGCCCCTGGCCTAAAGGACTGCAGGGTACTAAAGTTGGGTTGATTTAAGCTGTCAAGTTCATAATATGCATTCAAAATATAACAATTAGTCATATATATATGTTTTTCTTTTTGGTGATATAAGTTTAAAATGAGGAGATTAAAATTCTTTTTTGGGAAATAACATTTTACCCAATTGGACTTAAAATTAGTGTTCCCTATTATTAAATTGATTACAGATATTCATTTGTAAAATCAATTCTTAGTTCATGAGCCATATAAAAATAGACGGTGGGCTAGATTTGACCTCTGAGCTATTGTTTATCAACACATGTGATAGAATGCCAATGCTTTCATCAAAACAATTACAATTGTACATGTGTAACTACTTAAGTTTTCCCCTAAATGATGGTCTGAAGACAAAAGAAACCACCTGGAGTGAATCTGGGAAGGAGGCAGGAGGACGGGCTTGTGCTTCAGGAGGGAGAGGAGTGGGAATTCGGGAGGCATCACGCTTCCTGTGCTGATGGTCATTCCCCCGGTGGGAGATGCCCTCCATGGCGATCCTTCTCCATTAATGTCTATAGAAACTGTCAATGGACACCAATCTCCATCACGGAAAATAAATTTTCCAAAAGGGATAAGAAGAAGGACCACAAAACCCCCCTTTCATGTAAAAAAGCAGCCAAATCACTTGTTCTATATAGATTTCTTCTTACTGCTCCCTTTCCCCTTAAAATAATTAGTCAAGTTAAACTGTACCATTTGTAAGGACATTAACATAAGAAAATGGAAAACTTGGCAATGGATTTTATCAATATCTCAGATTATGGTATTTGTTTTTTTTTAAATAAATATGAGATTTCTTCAGCAGAAAATGCACTACTCCAAGTACTGTAATATTGCATTTAAATCTGTGGAACTTCAGCATTTTTAATATGTTTCTCCAGAGTAAGGTACCGAAAATTAAAAACTCCAAAATGTAGTGATGCAGTTTGATTCGGTGCTATAGATAGCAAGGCAGTAGTTATTGCTTTACAGAGATGAAAGAATTTTGTTATTGTTTTCTGGAGTAGAAAATGAGCAAAATAATATATAGCATAAATATAATATGAGCTCAAAGAAATACCAATACATTATTATAAATCATTGTGTGAGACAGAAAGCAAAGAAGAACTATGAAATCTCCCCTAGATTCCTTCAGTTTGGTGCTGTTTGGTTTGCCTTCATGCATGTCTAATGTAGTGTGGAAATGGGTTTACTAGATAGATAATGCATCATCAATTACCCGTAAAAGAGGAAAAACCTCCTGGGGAATCATTCAATGTCATTTGGGAAAAACCCTTATGATGCTCAGTACCAGTTAACTAAAGAGGTTAAACAGAAACCTCTGCATATTGGCAGTTCTCTGTGTTTAGGATTTCTCAGACTCTGGTGACCCTTTCAGACAAGAGATGCCAATTATTCCATTAGATGTTGACAGTGATGCAAATTACACAGATAGCTGATCACAGAGTGGAAGACATCAGTTTCCTTGTCTCCTGTCTGTCTTGGCTGAAGGCAGCTAAAGGACATTTATAAACCTCATGTCAACTTCTAGAAGGTCTGAAGACACTTGTAACTACTGCCCTTACAAGTATCTTATTCACATGTGGCCCACTATTTAAAAAGAAAAACAAAAAGAGAGCAAAAACCAAAAAAAACAAAGAGAGAGAGAAGGAGAGACAAGTGACTAGCTTTTGAAACAGTAATACAGTACCATGTGGTGAGGCAAGAAGCAGCTGTAATGTGTTGAGACTGGAGAATAAGGTAAGTAAAAATTAATAAAAAATGTGCTAAAAATCCCTTAAAACCTAAAAAATTTTGTCAAATATGGCTGCAAATTCATTTGCTTAACAAAGCAAGATATTTCATGAAGTTTACATGTTCCATTTTTGTAAATGCTCTCTAAGTCCCTACTGTTTTTTCGGATATCATATTAAAAACCAATTCAATCATAGGTAGCTAGAACCAAGAAGTGATTTAGAAATTAACTGGGCCAGAATTTCCCTGGCCTCTGGGAAATAAATGTCCACGGCACCCTCCTGTCACAACAAAACCTTTCTCCCATTTTACAGATTGGGAAACTAAACACAGAGGAATTAGATGACAATAGAACTATTACAGCCTAGTTTCTAAAAGTTCAATCCTTAGAATCAGACTCACTCAAATCCTGGTTTCACCATTTTCCCATTGGAAGATCCAGACAATTTTGTTTTAACTCCATGACCTATTTGATTTTCTATTTAAAAAAATAAAAAAGAAAAGCAGCAATGTGTAGTTGTAAATATTTCTACTCGTATCCTCAGTTGATGTTAAGTTATCCTCAACATTTCTAAATTTTTCAAATTTATTTTACTGCTTATAATAGCTAATAGGGAAGTTAGTAGTTAATAATTCTGTACTTCAAGGCTTTTCTGCTTTTGCTCATTATAGTCTACTCTTCGTTTCTCTCAAGACTCCAAAAATTCTGAAAAATCCCTGAAATTGAAGTTCAAAGTCTAGTTTCCAGATCAATCATATGCCATTTCTGTGGCTTAGGCACTAAGTTTATTTCTCTGAGCTTTGATTTTCCCATTCATAATATAGTGACAACAAGACAACCTATATTTTCCAATGAGTTTCTCTAAGAATTAAATATTGGTAAAATATAAAGCACTGCACAATTTAAGAATGTACAAGTTCTTAAGAGAATATTTGTGGTTAGAATAAAAATTTATTTACAGTTTATACTCTAACATTTTCATATAGTTATGCAATGATTGTACTTTGTAGGGCTTTTTTAGGGTCAAGGTTTCTTCTTACTCAGTGTTAGTGTCTATTGCGATTTTCCACAATTGCAAGTTTCATCTCTCTTTCTCTCTCCATCTCTATCTCTGTCTCATGCATTTATATCTATATCATCTATATTTTGTTGCTTAGAGTTAGTCAGTTTCATTTCCCCAATATAGATATGCATTTTCTGGATCAAGTCTCAAGTCCTACCTGGTGTGTTTTGCTTGTTTGTTGTTTGTTTTACTCAAACCTGATGATTCTGATGTCCCCTTTACTCAGGGTCCTATTCGCTGCCTTATCAGTTAATCTGAGAAAACAAGTAAATACTGAGGGATGACCCTTTTTTGGTCATCTGTTTATTGGAACACAGAAAACAAAAACCATAAAAGCAGAGTGTGTTGATATTGTCCTGGAAGGCAACACTAGACAGCTGGGGCCAACATTAGGTATCACAAATTTTAGAGGTGATATTATTAAAAAGCAGTTGAGACATCATCAAGATGATGACACAGTTATTCCCACTTCAGTTTCCTTCACAAGAAGACCAACTAGCAACTATGCATAGACAAAATCATTATGAAAACCCTAGTAACCATGAGTGAGGCTGAAGCAAACTCCGGGCCATAGAGGTCATAAAGGACCATGTGAGAGGGATAAGAGGAGAGGCTATATCACCTGTCCCCGAGACCAGCACAGTGCCACACTGAGAGGGCAATCTTGGGCCTAAGGTATTCCAGTGGGTGAAAAAGAAGCCCATAATGAACCTCTATCCCCCCCAGAATTGCAGAATGCTTCCCTAGAGGCCCACGTGGGTCCTTCTCACAGGATCACTGGGGAAATCTGTGGGGCTTGACAACTGAGAATCAAATAGAGACTAAGAAGACAGGAGAGGCTTACAGTAAATAGCTCTCAGATCTTGGCGCCTACGTGGAAGTCCTATCCAATGTCTCTGCCCATCTACAGAGTTGAGCTTGTGGTCCTGTGGACTGGGGAGCTCAGAGGGTGGCTTGGTCCAGTTCACGTCATGAACCATCATGTTTTGCCAAGCATGGAGCTCATTTTATGGCTCCAACAACTCAGGAAAACAAATCTGAATCCCCCAAATACTTCTGAATATAGCCCCTAGTCCTGCCCAACCAGGAAGCCTAACCAGAGAACCACAGAGCTGTCTGGCTCATCTTTCAACCTTATTTGCAGTGGTTGTAAGTAGAGAGCCCAGCCAGGAGCTCTGGCCATCTTGGAGCTGAGCTGGTAACCCTCTCTGGCCAAAATATTATACCATTTTAATAACACCAAAAATTCCATCAAGAAATATTTAGGTGTAAATCTAAACAAGAATATATATGATGTAATGCATACAACTGTAAAACTCTAAGGAAATCAAAGATAACCTAGAAAAATGGAGAGATTTTACATGTTCATGGACTAAAAGACTCAAAATTGACATATTTTTTTCCCCAGCATGATCTATAGATCCAACACAACACTAATAAAGAATTCTGGTGGGGGCATCCTTAGCCGAGGTGTTTCTGACAATGCTACTCTTCAGTGTACCCTAAGTGTGGTGGCAGTTTATGAAGTCTACCAGGGAGGCTCTGGAAGACCAAACTTTCAAGCCATTGTTGAATACTTTCAGACAGTTACCTGGCAATGAAAGTGAAAAAAAAAAAGGGGGGGGACTCTTAACTAAGCTTTCAGAGGTGTTCTAGAAGAACTTAGAAATCATTCATCATGTGAAAACACTTTAGCTATTATTTCGCTTTCTATTGGGATGTAACTGGAGGTATCTGTACCACATGTACATCTTTGCATCGTTGGGAGGTGTTTGGGATTGTTTTCCTTTGAATCAGTGTGACACAACATTCACTTTTGTGGAAAAAATTATTGCTACTTGGAAATCAAATGCATTCTATTCTGCTGGAAAAAATTATTTACTATGCACTGTGTATTGATATCTTAAGATGATCAAAATCTCAGAATACAGTCTTCTGTAGGTGAACTCAACTCTTTTTGGTTAGATTTTTCCCATTATCTGAGAAATCAGGTCTTAACTTGCAGAGTCAGTTTAATATGGAAAATGTCACTGTTTTTAATACCAATGAGCAGGAAAGCACCTTGAGTTAGAAGCACACTGAAGATGAGAAGAAAGAATGGATACAGAAGAAAGTGATACAGGAGATGATGGAAGCACTTGCTCCATTCTAATTAATTACAATCTGTTTGGAAAATTCTGGTCACTTCAGGATTACTTCAGGAATCCTGCAATGCTGTGAGAAGACCTCATAAAAAACTTTTCTCTAGTGTTCAGAAGAAGTTCTAGCTGTTTTCAAAAGTTATTAATTGGATGATACTCAGGGTTCAAGAAAAAAGATGGAAGAATTAAAAACTGGAGGAGAACATGTGTATTTTGCATTTTTTAAAGGATTTTATTTATTTATTTTTAGAGAGAGGGGAAGGGAGGGAGAAAGAGATGGGAAGAAACAGCAATGTATGGTTGCCTCCCACATGGCCCTCACTGGGAACCTGGCCTGCAACCCAGGCATGTGCCCTGACTGGGAATTGAACTGGGCCCATTGGTTCCCAGCCCGCACTCAATCCACTGAGCTACACCAGCCAGGGCTAAGATTTTATTTATTTTTAGAGAGAGGGGAAGGGAGGGAGACAGAGAGGGAGAGAAACATCAATGTGTGGTTGCTTCTCACATGGCCCTCACTGGGGACCTGGCCTGCAACCCAGGCATGTGCCCTGACTGGGAATCAAACTAGGACCCTTTGATTCCCATCCTGCACTCAATCCACTAGCTACACGAGCCAGGGCCTATATTTTGCATTTTTTTTAAACTCAGCTTTTTATTGGCCTCCTGCCCTTCCAAGCCTATAGTACCTCACAACTTTGGTGTCGTTGACCTCAGACACCACTCTGCCGTCCACAACCCTGCCGGTCATGGTCTTTTGGGTAGTTTATAAGGAGTGGCTCTTGTTCAGGGTGTCAACAAGATTGAAGTCCTCCCCTTCTTCAGGTAGGCTGCGATAGGTGGCAATCTCAGCCTCCAGCTTGGCTTTGATGTTCAGCACAGCCTCACACTCCTGGGCCTGGCGCTGCCCCTCTGTCTGGGTCTGGGCCAGCGCTGCATGCAGGTGCAGCAGGATCCCACTGAGTTGTTCCATCTGCTGGCATAGCACATCTCCACCTCCCTCAGGCTGTTCTCCAAACTGACCTTCAGGTTCCTCATGGAGTCCAGGCCGATCTCCAATGACTGGACTGTTCGTCTCAGCTCCGTGAGTGTCGTCTCAGCAGCGTCTATCCCAGTGATCTGCGAGGTGACCAGTGAGGTACTCTCTTCAGTCTGATGGGACCAGTACTTATCTAGCTCTTCTTTTCTTCCAAGCCAGCTTGTCATACTAAGCCTGGATGTCTGCCATGATTTTGCTGAGGTCCTGAGATTTAGGGGCATTCAACTCCATGGTCAACTCAGAATTGGCAATGTGGTTTTGTAGACCATTTACTTCCTCCTCATGGCTCATCTTCATGAAGAGCAGCTCCTCCTTGAGAGCTTCGATCTCTGTCTCCAGCTGCAGCCGAGTGATATTGGTGTCATCAATGACCTTCTGGATCCCATTGATGTCATTCTCCACAGACTGGCGCATGGCCAGCTCCATCTCATACTTGACTCTGAAGTTACAGCAGCAGCATGAGTATTGTCAATCTGCAGATCGATGTGGGCATTGTCCACAGAATTTGCAAAGATCTGATCCTTCACATCCTCGATGGTCTTGAAATAATGCCCCCAGTTTCTGACCTGGGGTCCCTTCTTCTCTAGGTGTTCCCAGATTTTGATCTCCAGTCTCCGATTATCAGTCTCCAGGCTTCTCACCCTGTCCAGGTGGTCATTCAGGCATTGCATAATATCCTTCTCACTCTGGATGCTCGCTATGCCCACCATATCCACGCCCCCCCACCCCACCCCGCCATCCCTGCAGCCAGGCCCGGGGATCCCCAGATGCCCTGCATACTGGTGGAGTAGGAGTCTGAGGTCCAGGAGTCCGAGCCTCCTGCATAGATGCTGGCTACACTGCTGGCTGGCCTGACCCAGTAGCTGAGTGACTGCATGGAGCCCAGGGTCTGGTAGCTTGTGGAGAAGCTGGTGCATGTGCTGAAGCTCATGTTGTTCAGGGAGGAAGGCAAGAAGCTGAGACTCAGGTTGAAGCTGCTATATTTTGCAAAATTTATCAAGTGAAAAGGTGATGTATTTACAATTGTGTGACAACAACTTTGCTATTATAGTATCTCATTTTATTTAAATATCTGGAGGGACAGGTTGAATTCAAAAGCTCAAACTATGTTTTAACTAAAGAGCAACCACTCTGGATTACAGATACTACAAAATCAATTTACCAACTACTATCTAAAAACCCACCTGATGTAGAAAGATTTTCAAAGATGATAGAGCACATAGTAAACACTAAAGAAACTTGGAACTCATGGAAAAATAAAGGCTTCCAAGGTTTCATAAAAGGAAAAAAAAATCAAATACCAAGCCAACAAGAGTAGTACAGAAGAGAATAGCACCATAGGACTTCTAGGTAAAGGACACAGCAGAAAGATTCTGACGGAAAGTGAGGAGTTAACAAGGCTATGGAATCTCTGTCTTGATAATATGGAAGCCTGTAAATCAAAGACAAGGAAATATATGCCAACTTTGGAGTAATTCTTTGAAGAAGCCATTGAACTGGCAGACATTGAAAACATGGTTGAAAATGAACATGAGGTTGTGAACAGTTCAGCCCTGGTTGGAGAGCCCTGAGACTATTAGCAAAGAGAGACTATTACCTCATTTTCTCCAACCAACCAACCAGCAGTTTAACAGTTTGTTGGAATATCTTGAAAATATGGTAATAAAGCATGCCAAGGAACTACCACCCACCTCCTTCTGAAGAACTAAAAACAAGTGAGCATGAAGATGAAGAAAAAAAATGATGCTTTACTGATGGAAAATAAAAGTCCTGATACTTGGTGAGACAAACCTGTAACAGGAACAAGTTGAGATATTTATTAATACCAACAAATTATGTGAACAATGGGAAATTCTTGCTCCCTAGTTGGAAATGAAAGACTCAGAAATTAGACAGATTGAGTACGACAGCAAGGACCTGAAGATTAGAACTTGTTGCCTGGCAAGATCGAGAGTACATGCAATGCCTGAGAATCTTATTACAATGTATTGAATAAGTTTGAATTAAGTGACCTTGCAGAAAGTCTAACTAATGACAAGGATACAAATAGCGAGCTTATTTTTTTATTTATTAAAACTGTAATAAGATTTTGTTGCCAAGCAGCATTTGATAAGAGGTACACTGGTTGTAATAAACAATAAATATTTTTAGAACAGTAAAAAAATTCTAGCAAGCCGTTTTGTAACTATCTATATACTGATTCTCAAATACAGGAGTGGGCAAAAGTAGGCTTATGTTTGCAATGCAAATAAGTCATACAATAATTAATAAAGAATAATACAAGAATTAACTTTGTGTTTTGTGTACTCACAACTGTAAACCTACTTTTTCCCATCCCTCTATATACAGCAAGGAAAAAGACTGAGAATAGCCCTGGCTGGTGTAGCTCAGTGGATTGAGCACGGGCTGGGAACCAAAGGGTGCCGGTTTGATTCCCAGTGAGGGCACATACCTGGGTTGCAGGCCAGGTCCCCAGTGAGGGCCATGTGAGAGGTAACCATACATTGCTGTTTCTCTCCCTCTCTGTCTCCCTCCCTTCCCCTCTCTCTAAAAAAATAGATAAAAATAAAAATCTTAAAAAAAAAAAAGAACAACTGAACACAATGCCAAAGAAGAAACACTGGCTCAGAACTGACACTATTTGACTTCAAGACTTACTCTGATGTCCAAGGAATCAAGATGGAATGGAATTGGTGAATGGACAGGCATATAAATCTGTGGACCAGAACAGAAAACAACATCTCCCCAAGTTAGCTCAAAATGTATCATAGACTTAGATATAAATATAAAACTATAGAACCTCTAGAAAAAAAATAGGAGAAAATCTGTGTCACCTTATGTTTGGAGATAAGTTTTAAAATGCAAAGACAAAATAATTCATGGAAATAAAAAATTGATGTCAAAATTTATTAAAACACATTTCTTTATTCAAAAGATACTGTTAAGACTGAAAATATAAGCCATAACCTGAGAGAAAATATTGACAAAACACATATCTGATAAAATATTTTAATCAAAATATACAGATGCTTAAACCTCAATAATAACAAAACAAAAAAAATTAAAAGAATGTGTTAAAGGTCTGAAGAGGCACCTCACCAAAGCAGCTACACAGATGGCAAATAAGCTTATAAAAATGCCAAATATCATTTGTCATTAGAGAAGTGCTAGTTAAAACAATGATATACCACTACACGCTATAATGTTCAAATACCAAAACTGATCATTTTAACTGCTGGCAAGGATATGGTGTCTCATTGAATTCTCTTTTTTTTTGGTGTTGGTAGAATTGCTAAGTGATACACTCATTGCAGGCAATTATTTAGTAGTCTGTTTAAGAAAATGAAACCTGTCTTACCATACGATATAGTAAATTGCATTACCGGGCATTTTATCCAGTATATACACACACGCAAACAAACACACACACACACACGTCATGCACATGCATGTCATACACAGGATATATATATATACATATATATATGTATATATATATATATCATGCTATATGATACATAGTGTCCACAAAAATGTGAATGTTTATAACACCTTTATTGTTAAGTTCCAATTACTAGAAATAACCAAAATATACTTTAATAGTTCATGGATGGTTCATTCTTTCTTTGAACTATTTATTATTATTTTTTTAATTTAATTTTATTTTTTGTTCAATTACAGTTATTTGCATCCTCTCCCCTCCCCTCCTCCTTTCCCCTCCAACCCCACCTCCCCCCCAGCCTCCCTCCTCCCCCTTAGTTCTGTCCATGTGAACTATTTATTATTCTACAATAACAATAAGCTATCAAAAGGTGTGAAAAAGGACAAATATCAATTGCATATTGGTAAGTAAAAGAAGCCAGTTTTAAAAAGCTAACATTGTATGGTTCAAGTATATGGCATTCTGGAAAATGCAAAGCTATATAAGGGGTTAACAAATCAGTGGTAGCCAGAGATACAGCAGAGGTAAGAGTGGCAGGTTAAACACTGAAACACAGAGAACTTTGTATGGTGATGAAACTTTACTGTATGATACCATAATGATAAATATAAGACATTCAACATTTGTCAAAACCTGCAGAACTATACAGCACGGAGTAACCTTGGTATGTATACAAATTTTAAAAAAATTAAGAGGTCTGAGGACCCCACAATGTAATGCAGATATGACAGATGATTCTAAATATATTACAAATGTATGAAATACCACTGAAGGGTGATAGGAGTAAGGTGCTGACTTAATTAATTTTGGAAATGAGTGGAATCTAAGACTAAAAACAAATGGAAATATGCTTAAGCAATGTACTCCAATTTATAAAATTATTTTACATAGGGTATGAACTAACAATTCTGAAACCATTATATTCAATACATGCATAGGGGGGTTGAAAATTAAGTACATGAAGGTCAGATGTTGGGAGCCAGGACTCTTCCCGTTAGAGTGGGAGCGTGTAGGCAGGGGATGAGTCTAGAATGATTTATGTGGTGTTAGCATTGGAAAGACTAGTGTAAACTCATGATTGGTTTCATACATACAATTATATATAGAAATGTTAGATATTTGTATTTACATGGGTTAATACATGCACATCACACATGTGCTTGATGTGTCAACTAACAAAGTCTGTGAACGACAACACTCCAATCATGATGAGCATAGCTAGCATCTAGACCTTGATTTCTGATGCCACCCTCCAGTGACAGGAAAGCCTCCTTGGAAAATAGCTGACTCTAGTGTTAAAGCAGGAAATGTACAGGATGAATCTGAAGCATTTTGTCATGCCAGAAAGTAGGGGAGTGCTGAAAAGAGAAACAACACCTGCACATTGATAGGGGTACCCTAAAGGGATAGAAAAGCCAACTGAAAATGCTCCCAATTGCCAAAGTTAAAGAAAGTGAGAAACAAAATAAATAAAATAGTATTGGATTATAAATTAAAGTACAAAATAAATATACATGAATCTATACTAATATAAGTAAATGATCAGATACAGAAACAAATAAAAATAGAAGAGACAAATCGGGGCAGAAAAATTACAAATAATATATGTAAATACTGTAGTTTCAAGGAAGGGAGCATAATTCCCCACTCCTTAGTATAGGCATGCATAGTGACTTCCTTCCAATGAGTACACAGTACAAATACAGTATGGAAAGGGGGGAAAGAGCAACTTTGCAATGGAAAAATGTGGCAACACTACCTCAGTCGGGAGATCAAGATTTATCACGCTGACTGTATGTACCCTTCATGTGATGTGACAAAAATGGCCCTTTATCTTTGCAGTCTTCTGCCCAAAACCTATATCCCCCACTCTAATAAAAAAAAATCAAATTTCATCAGAGGAATATTCTACAAAATACATGATCCATGCCCCTTGAAACTTAACAAAAACAAAATCTGAGAAACTGTGTCAGGGAAAAAAGGAGCCTAAACATATGATTCAACTAAATGTAATGTGTCCTGGATGGGATCCTGAAACAAACAAAAAAGGAGAGTAGGTAAAAATGAATAAAACCTGAATTCTATGATTTAGTTAATAATAGTGTATCCATATGTTTATTAACTACCACAACAATTGTAAGAAAAGTATTATATTAGTTTAACATAAAGAAAGGACGAAACTGAGTTCGAGGTATATATGACCTACATGAGAAAAAACATATGCTTACTAGGTATATGCATAGAAAGGCTCACACTAAGTAGAGAGTATTTGAACTGGTTCCTAAAGATATACGATGCCTTGAATGAGCTGCTTAAACTGTTTAAGACTTGCACTAGGACTGTTGGGTTATACAGGTTCAAACAGTCTGTGTAGAATTATTTCTAAGAATCTCCCCTGAAATGACACCATGATTTTAAACCACATTTCTAAAAGTGGATCCTTGCACCCATCCGTAAGGGAAATAACTGTTACACTCGTTAAATGACAAGGCACTTGGCCTTCCTACAGTTTTTTTAAATCACACCCTCCGGGGTTCTTTCTGTGTTAAAACACTGGATAGCATCCAAGGCTATACATTCGTCTACAGAGATTTAAAAATAGTGATGTCTGGGTCCCAGTTCAAGAGATTCGGGTTTAATTGGTCTAGAGTGTGACTTGGACATTGGTTCTTTTTAAACACTCCACAGATGAAAATAATGCACAGCTAAGGTTAAGAACCACTTTTTAAAATAGCTCTCCAGGTGGTTTTATGCATATAAAATTTAACAACCATGGCTTTTAACTAATTCCTAAGCCGCTTTTCCTGAACCAGGTGACCTTGACAAATCTGCTCCATCAGGGCTCTGATTTACAAATGCCAAGTGACTTCCTGGATTTAAATAGCAAGGGTGGAATCCAGGCTACCTGATTTAGTCGCACGCGTTTCCCCTGTTCAGAGTCTGATTCGAATATATTGTTCATTTAGCCAAATTCTAGCTAGTAATTACTTATACATCTCACTACAAGCCTTTTGCAGCTCTCTAGCTGTCTTTAACTGACTCTCTTGGTCTGGTATTCACTCATATCATATCATCTACTGGTTTTCTGACCCTAGAATTGTAACCTAGAGCCTTAATCAACCTAGAGTCAACTCTAGCTCTTTACTTTTTTCCTTCTCTCTCTCTTTTAAAAATTGAATTTATTGAGGTGACATTTGTTAACACAATTACATAGGTTTCAAGTATACAATTATATAACACATCATCTGTATATTGTACTGTGTGTTAACCACCCAAAGTCAAGTCACCTTTTATCACCATTTATCTCTCCTTTATCCTCTTTTGCAACCCCCCTTCCCTCAGGTTATCACCATACTGTTGTCTGTGTCTATGAGGGTTTGTTTGTTTGTTTGTTTTTCTTGATCACTTTACTTTTTTCACCCAGCTCCCTAATACCCGCTCCCTTTTGACAGCTGTCAGTCTGTTATCTTCATCTATGAGTCTGGGGGTAAGGGAGCTATTGAAAAGGGAAGGGAAGGGGAAGGGAAGGGGAAGGGAAGGGGAAGGGAAGGGAAGGGAAAGGAAGGGAAAAGAGAAGAGAAAAGAAAAGAAAAGAGAAAGGAAAGGGAGGGGAGGGAAGGAAGGGTTATTTTTAGACCAAGGCATCTTTCAGGGAGAAGGAAATACCATAGATTTTTTTTTAATCATGTAAAATGTCTCTCGTTTCTATTGGGGAGGGGAGATGGAGAGGGCCCACATGACAAATTACCTCATTTGTGTTGATTAGAAAATTCCAGACTGGTTGATGAAAATTACGTTTCTGGGAGAGGCTGAAATAGCAATTAGGTCAGGTATAAATGTAGATTTGACTTTAGCAGAAGTGACATCATTTGGACCTGTGGTATTCTCTATAAATATATTTTTGTATTTTCATTACATTGACTAATTTTTCAGTAATGACACCAAGTATACAGTAAACTTCTATTTACATAGTATATTACAATGATGGATCGTTAATGACAGGGATATGTTCTGAGAAATGGGTTAGGTGATTTTGTCATTGCTTGAACATCATAGAACGCACTTACACAAATTTAGATGGTATAGCCTACTACGTACCCTGGCTGCATGGTACAGCCTACTGCCTGCAGGCCACAAACCTGTACAGCATAGTACTGTACTGAACATGGTAGGTAATTGTAACACAATGATAATAATTGGTATATCCCAACATTACTAATTATAAAAAAGGCACAGCAAAAATATCATGTAAAAGATCAAAAATGGTACATCCGTATAGGGCACCGACCAGGGATGGAGATTTCAGAACTGGGAACTGCTTTGGGTGAGCCAGTGAGTGGTGAGTGAATGAGAAAGCCTAGGACATTACTACATGCGACTTTGTAAACGCCATACCCTTGGGCTACATTAAATTTATAAAAGTATAGTTTTCATTCAATAATAATAAAATAATAATAAATTAACCTTTGCTTACGGTATCATTTTAAACATTTTTATTTTATAAACTTTAAGATTTGTTTTTAACTTTTCACTCTCCTGTGATGCCACACGGCCTCCAATGCAGACACGTCGCGGTGGCGGCGAGAGACTGTGGCACCAGCAGGCACGGGCTTCTCGGCTCCGCTGCAACCTGGGCAACCCGCGGAACACACGCCGTTCGTTGTCCACGGAAACGTTGTTAGGCGATGCGGGACTGTATTCTACTTATCTATAATGTAATTCTAAGTTAATATTTTGCCTAAGAAATTTATGGTTTTATTTATAAAGAAATAGACTATTTTCCTTTCCTCAGCTGCCATTTCACAATGTTTTCTAGGGCACACTGGTTGCATAAAATTTGTTCTAAAGTAGATGCTCGTTTGTAACCACTGAATAGGTAATGGCAGGCACCAAACTTTTTTCTTGTCTTTTCACTCTTTTATATATTTTTTAGCTTTTTAATTTTTATTGAATTTAATGGGGTGGCATTGGTTAATAAAATTGTATAGGTTTAGAAGTACAAGGCTATAATACATCATCTGTATATGGTATTATGTGTTCATGACTTCAGGTCAAGTCTTTTTCCAGCAACATTTATCCTCCCTTTATCCACTCGCACCTCCCTCTACCCCTTTTCCCTCTGGTAATCACCACGCTGTTGTCTGCGTCTGAGTTGTTTTCGTTGTTGATGTTGTTTTGCTTGATTCTGTCACCTTTTTTACCCAGCCCATAAACCACCCTCCCTCTGACAATGTCAGTTTGTTTTCTGTATCTACAAGTCTGGTTCAGTTTTGTTTTTTTGGTTCATTTTGTTCATTAGATTCCACATATAAGTGAAATCATATGGTATTTGTCTTTCTCTGACTTGCTTATTGCACTTACCATAATACTCTCCAGGTCCATCTATGCTGTTGTACAGGGTAAAAGTTTCTTCTTTATTATGACCACGTTTTATTTCATTGTGTAAATGTGCCACAGCTTTTTTATTCACTCATACACTGATGGATACTTAATTTGCTTCCAAATTTTGGCTATTGTAAATAATGCTGCAGTGGACATAGGGGTGCATATACTTCTTAAAATTCATGTTTTGGGTTTCTTTGTATACATTCCTAGAAGGGAAATTCCTAGGCCATTAGGCAGATCCATTATTAATTTTTTTGAGGAAACTTCATTCTGCTCTCCATGGTGGCTGCACCAATCTGCATTCCCACCAACAGTACAGGAGGGTTCACTTTTCTCCACATCCTCTTGTTTTATTGATAATAGGCATGAAAACATGTGTGAGGTGATATCTTATTGTGGTTTTAATTTGTATTCCTCTCATGACTAATGACATAAGCATCTTTTCACATATCTTTTGACCATCTCTATATCTTCTTTGGAGAATTATCTATTCAGGTCCTTTGCCCATTTTTTAAACTGTATTATACATTTTTTGACATTATTGTATAAATTCTTTATAAATTTTGGATATTAACCCCTAATCAGATATATCATTGCTGAACATGTTCTCCCATTCGCTAGGCTGCCTTTTCATTTTGTTGAGGCTTCTTTTGCTGTGTAATAACTTGTAATTTGATATAGTCCCATGTGTTTGTTTTTTCTTTGTTCCTGTTGCCTAAAGAGATATATCAGAGAAAATATTGCTATGAGATATGTCCAAGATTTTACTGCCAATGTTTTCTTCTAGGGTTTTTATGGTTTTTGAGTCTTACATTTAAGGTTTTTATCCCTTTTTATTTTATTCTTCTATATGGTGTAAGAAGATGTTTGCACGTCATGTTTTGGCAAGTATCTGTCCAATTTTCCCAACACCATTTATTGAATAAACTGTCTTTACCCCATTGTATGTTCTCGTCTCCTTTGTCAAGTATTAATTAAAAATAAAGGTGTGGGTTTATTTCTGGGCCCTCTATTGTGTTCCATTGATTGATAGGTCTGTTACTCCAGGACCGTGCTATTTGATTATTGTGGCCTTGTAGTGTAGTCTAATATCATGTAGCATGATTCTTCCAAATTCTTCTTTTTTCTCCAGATTATTATGTTTATTCAGGATTTTTTGTGGTTTCCTATAAATTTTTGGAATATTTGCTTTAGTTCTGTGAAATACACCATTGATATTTTCATAAGAATTGCATTGAATCTGTAAATTGATTTGGGCAGTATAAACATTTTGAAGCTGTCAAGTCTCTTTATCCATGAACACTATATACACTTACATTTATTTGTAGCTTCAATTTCTTTTTTTATTGTCTTTTTTTTTCAGAGCTTCTTTTTTAAAGTATATTTTATTGATTATTTTATTGATTATTAAATTTTTCCCAGTTTTCTCCCTTTATCACCCCTCTGACCTGCACCCCTTAACCCTCCAGCATCCCCCCCCTTAGTTCATGTTTAAGGGTTGTACATGTAAGTTCTTTGACTTTTCTGTTTCCTATGCCATTCTTAACTTCTCCCCATCTATTCTATACCTACCTCTTATGCTTCTTATTCCCTGTACCTTTCCCCTCTATTCTTCCCCTCCCCTTCTCCACTGAAAACCCTCCATGTGATCTCCATTTCTCAGATTCTATTCCTATTCAAGTTGTATGCTTAGTATTTGTTTTCGTTGTCTTAATAACTATCTGAGTACAGGTTTTTTCCATCCTTGGTTAAATTTATTCCTAGATATTTTTTTATGCAGTTGCTAATGAAATTGTCTTTTTAAATTTCCTTTTCTAATGTTCATTATTGGTGTATAAAAATTGAACTAATCTCTGGATATTTATTTTGTAGCCTGCTCCTTACTGCATTCATTTATAAGTTCTAATAGGATTTGTGTGTGTGTGTGTGTGTGTGTAATCCTTTTAGTTTTCTTTTTAATTTAATTTTTTTATTGTTGTCCAAATACAGTTGTCCCAATTTCCCCCCATTGTTCTCCCTGCGCTACCCTCCCCCTGCTCCACAGTCAACCCCCTCTATATACAGTACAAACAGTATAATGACAGTTTTACTTCCTCCTTTACAATTTGGACACCTTTTGTTTCTTCTTCTTGTCTGATTGCTATGCCTAGGATTTCCTGTGCTATATTGAATAATAATAGTAGTGAAAACAGAAATCCCTGTCTTGTTGCTGATAAGGGAAACACTTTTAGTTTCTGCCCATTGAGTATGATGTTGACTTTGGGTTTATAATATATGGCCTTTATTATGTTGATATACGTTTCCTCTATACCCACTTTGCTGAAAGTGTTTTTTTTTTTTTAACATCAATGGGTTCTGGATTTTATCAAATGCTTTTTCTGTATCTATTGATATTATCATGTGATTTTTATCCTTCATTTAGTTTATGTGGTGTGTCATAGTTACTGATTTGCAGATACTGTACCAACCTAGCATTTCCAGAATAAATCCCACTTGATCATGGAGTATGATTTTTTAATGTATTGCTGGATCCACTTTGCTAATATATTGTTGAGGGTTTTAGCATCTATGTTCTTCAGAAATATTGGCCTATAATTTTCTTTTTTTATAGTGTATTTATATGGTTTTGGAAATAGAATAATGTTGACCTTGTAATATGTGCTTGGGAGTCATCTCTCCTCTGGAATTTTTTAGAAGAGTTTGAGAAAGATAGCTATTATTTCTTCTTTGAATGTTTGATAAAATTCCTCTGTGAAGCCTACCTGGACCAGCATTTCATTTGTTGAGAGTTTTTTGATTATTGCTTCAATTTTATTAGTTCTAATTGGTCTATTCAGATTTTCTGGTTCTTGTGATTCAGGTTTGAATGATTGTGTGTTTCTAAGAATTTATCCATTTTGCCGAGATTTTCCAGTTTCTTGGCATATTATTCTATCAAATATTTTCTTACAATCTTTTGTACTTCTTTGGTGGCAGTTGTTACTTCTCTTTCATTTCGGATTTTACTTATTCGAGTCCTCTTTCTCTCTCTCTCTTTTATTTATTTATTTTTGTTGTTGTTGTTTGTGGGAATTCTTTCCACACGCGTGAAAACACGCAATCCCAGGAATTACACGTGTCTGAGCTCGACTCCGCATGAAGAATTATTCCCGTGTGGGCAAGCATGATTCATGTCTGTAGAAAAAGAATTCTCTAATGGGAATTTGGCAAAAATGTATCTTAAAAAATTCTCTGATTTGCTGAGTCTCTCCCTCCCAGAGTCAATAGACTTAAGTTAATGAATCCATGAAATTCTTCTCTGTCTCAATGTTTTATGGTCCTAAGAGTTAACAGCCCTAGTTAGCTTACCCTCAATTTACTTGTATCCTGTTTAATGTACTACCCTGGTCCTGTCTGCCACCGGACCTGAATTTACAACCTAATGCTCTGTACCCTAAATGTTTACCTTACTGAGTAAACCTACCCCTTATCTATTCCCTTCCCATATATCCTCATGACCCAACTGAAAACCCCTGTTCTGCATAAGTCCATGAATAATCAGTCCAATGTAAATGTGTCCTAAAACTTCTGATAAAAATCCCAGCTGAGCTACGCCCAGGGTCTTTTGAAGATGGAGCGAAAGACCTGTGGCTCCGGACTCTTTTCTCCCAGTGTGTCTCGGTGTGAGATTCTTTTATGCATTTGGTTACAGTCACCCATGGATTTTGCCAGACAAAATCCCAGCGACAGTTGTTGATAAGCCTGGTTAAAGTTCTGTCAATCTTTTTATCTTTTCAAGAAACTAGCTCTTGTTTTCATTAATCTTTTGTATTTCTTTGGGCTCTATTTCATATATTTCTGCTCTGATTTTTATTATTTCATTTTTATACTCACTTTGGGCTTTGTTGCTCTTTCTCTAGTTCCTTTAAGTATGAAGTTGGATATTTTTTATTTGAGTTTTCTCTTGTTTTTTAAGGTAGGTCTTTAATGCTATGAATTTCCCTTTTAAATAGCTTTCATTTGTTGTATACATTAGGGTTATTGTGTTCTCATTTTCATTTTTTTCAAGGTATATTTTTATTTCTGAAGCTGGCCTATGGGTGTATCTGTTCTGGGGTCTTCAGGGTGATACTCTGGTGCAAGTCAATGTCAGATACTGCCTATTACTGAACCGGGGCAACCTGTTTGTAGCTACATTTTGTGACTTTGATTGGCCCTGGTGTGCATGGGAAGAACCAACCTGAGCACCAAGCTTGTGTTGATGGAGGCACTGAGCTTGGGGATAGATCAGCAAAAGCCCCAGGAATCCTGAAGATCTGTCTCCTCTTGCTTCCCCTGGCAGATGCTTGTTGGGCTCAGTCACTGAAAGAGCCTCCAGTGGTACTTGAGTTGCATGAAGTAGGTTCTTAGTGAATCATGTACTAAGTGTTAATGTTTTTCACCAGAGTGATACAGGCTCAAACTCAGTGCCAGTGCTGTGTCGGAGGCCATTCAGAAAAAAACTCCCAGAGTATACCAAGTCTAGCTGCCCTTCATAATGTCCCTGCAGGCCCTTGTAGCAGGGAAGGGTGTCAGGAATTAGTCAGGGTTAGGCAAGCAGCATTTATAAGGCCCAAACTAACCAAAATTTGGATGTGTGAAAGGAAGGCTCTGCACCAGTCAGGTGTGCAAGGGGCAAATGGTCCCCATCTTGTAGACACATAACTTACTCTGTTTCAGATTCTGCTTGGCACCTGAGCTCAGCAGGGAAATGCAGCTTGGAGTCAGGAGGATGAGGCTAGTGGATCTCCTGGAAGAAGGAGGTGCTAGTTAGGCTTGGGGGAGGGTAAAGACAGTGGTTCCCATCCCAAAGCCGCACAACGCAGACACCGATACACCCTGAGTCTGCTCAGACCTCTATACCCCAGTCCAGGCAGCTGACTCCTCAGCAACGTGCAAGCTCTGTAGGTTGGGTGACAGTGTGTCTGGAGGATGGGACTATTGCATTTCTCCAGGGTGGTGTCCTAAAAAATGGAGTTCTCCACCCAAATAAGGTGGCATTTGCATTGTGGGAGAGCAACTCAGTGCAGGGTTCCTGACTGCTACTCCCTTCGGCTCTTTTCTCATAGCAAAAAAGCCCCAGTTCATCCTTACATTGCTCTAGTTTGCTCTGCCTTGCTTCAAGTGGAGCCCTGGATCAGTGACTGCAAATGAGATTTTATTCATTAGCCCTTTAAGAGGGCATGTGCATGTCTAGCACACTCCCATCTATCTCTGGCAGGCAGAATCCTTGCTGATTTTCACAGCCAAACGTTATGTGGATGCCTGGCACTCTGGGCAGGATATCTGGCATGGGGTTGAGACCTCATGCTCCTCATGAAGAACCTTTGTAGCTGAGACATCCCTCTGGGCCAGCCCATTTCGTGTCTCCACCCTTTTTACCAGTCTCGATGTAGCTTTTTTGGTAAATCTGTGGTTGTAAGATTTGTGATTAACTAGTCTTCAGTAGGTTATTCAGGTTGATTGTTCTATATCTTAATTGTAATTCCAGTTTGGTCCTCAGAGGAGAAGAGTGTGTCTTCTACCTACTCTTCCATCATCTTGGATCTTCTGTTCTAGCTCTTTCACTCAGATGAACTAGTATACATTTTTTTTTTTAACTTATGGCATCTCTGTTTCTCCCCACAAAGGTGACACACCTCATATGTCTTGTAACTACTTACCTTTTGGAAGTCTGCTTTCAGAAAAAAAATTTGAATATCCATTACTTATAACTTCGAAGGAATATAGGTCTCACTCCATTCTTACTTCCAGAAGAACTGACATTTTAAGTAGCATCTTACACTATGAAATAAAAGAGATTTTTCACTTAACAAGTAACAATGAGCATATGGAATAGGAATATTTTGATATCAAAGGAAACATACCCAAGTTTTAGAAATTGCTGCTTATCTTTTTTTATATGTACAGATGTCATATAAACAATGAAATCTGTTCCATACTCTTAGTTCCAGTAAATTCCTGCATCAGTGGCTCTCTAAAATCAGTCCTTAATGTATTGGAGAGCCTGAATTAACCTGTCAAATGCCAACAAGAACAGTGCTTTGGGTCACTGCAGTCAGTTCATTGCTCATATCTGTACTTACTATCAGTCAAAGTGATTGCATGACTGAGTAGACTGCTTAAATCCACCCAATAGGTAATATTTTGAATGAATTTCTCACTCTACAGCATCTATTATTCTATTAAGGGCTGAAGGCTAAGCATAAAAATAAACGTTGAAATCCACAGAACAACTTATACTAACTAGTACCTGAATCTGGGTTTAAGTCAAGGCAGCCATTCTTGTACCACAATATATAGGATGGAAATTTTAAATGTATTTTTTAACCAAATAAAATAATGTTTCCAATTATTGAAATTCATTATCATGCATGAGCACTACCCGAGTGTGTTTGATCTTAAATGGGGCCCTAATATATACTGAGCCCTCTAACATAAACTTTATTTTAGGGTCTTTACTCGGCGTAGTTTTCCTCACTCAGCCCCTCAACAACACAGTCAGAGAAGTACTATCACCATTTCTGTTTATAACAAAGGACACTGAGGTACAGAGACCTTGACAATCCTTCACAGCACAGTGGAGTTTGATTGAGAACCCTGGTAGCTCACCTCTGAGACTTCTCTGATTTCTAAGGACACTCAGTAGAATAACGCAGTTAGGCTCATTCCTATTGTATGCCCTTTCTTACAATTTTCTCACTATGTGACATTTTTCTACAACTGTACGTACTCTGAGATCCTAATGCATATCTATTTCACCTTTTATTAGGCCATGGTACCCAACATATCAAGCTTTTCAAAGAGTAAGCTTCTGAAAAGAACAAATGAAAAAAAATAGATAAATGAAAGAATGAATAAATATGAGAAACAGTTATTTTCCACTTATATGGAAGCCTTATGTGTATATAGACATAGATCTTGAAAAAATTATATAGTCACTGTTTGACCAGTGGAGTCTCTGGCCACTGGTCCTACTTTTTACATTTAGTGAAGTGCACTGACTGCAGGTGCAGGTGCACCTGACATGACATCCTGAATTTTTTTAGCTTTCTTTACTGAACTAATTCAACATCTAGCTCTGGGGATTACTGTAGCATGATTGTTTATAATATTTGGAAGCTTTGACAAAACTAATAGTCTAATTGCAAGATTAGTAAATAAACAAAACATGTGTGTTTGGAATGACAGCTAAGATGAACCTTTTTAAACATGTACTCGAAGAACTGTGTATGCATGTTCTTCCCCTTTCTAACAAATTCTGCCATCTATGCATCCAAAACACAGAATGGGACGGTAAATGCCAAATGAATGTAAGCCAGTGCCCGGCAGTATTTATTATATAATCATCGAGTCAATAATTTCTTATTTTCTACTGTCCATTAATCATTTATTCACGGACCATTTTAAGCAGAAAGGTGGAGCACAGTGGGCTGCAGGTAAGAAGTTTTTAAGCAGCGGAGCCATACACTGAAATCTCCACTTCAGCTCTCAGCCTCCCAGGACAAGCTTTTCAGAAAGAAGAGTGTGAATGAAGGCAAAAGAGAAAATTACTGATGGAAATATGACATGTATATGTTATAAAGTTTTTTTAAAGATTCACTTCTCTTCTGAAATGAGGTGCCTAACTTTCTAACAATTGCAAATAATGTTAGGCTTAGCAGTGCCCACAAGGTAAATATGCAGAAGCCAGCAATGCAGCCTTGTGGAGACCAAAGGACAGCGATACATCACTTACTGATGCAAGAGTTACATAGAGGTTAGAATCAATCTGTACTTTTCAGCACACTTCAGAACCTCAGAATTTATCCCTAGAGGGAATACACTCCAGGATGACTATTCTTTAGACAATTATGAGGTACAATTCCATGTAGAAATAAAAGAAACTGCAAAAAGGATGGGTAGTGATTGTAAGGATAAATATATTTTAATTGTTATAGTACGAATGTATTGAGATGTGTATTTGTATGTGTGTGTTGTAGGATAACATAAACAGAAAATTGGTTTTATATGCCTGAAAAATAAAATAATGGCACAATGAATGACCAAGTGTAATAAGAGGGAAATTTTTTTAATAAATGTGAAGGGTTTAAGATTTTATTTATTTATTTTTAGAGAGGGTAGGGAGGGAAGGAGAAAGAGAGGGAGAGAAAAATTGCTGTGCAAGACAAACATCAATCAATCTGTTGCCTCTTGCACACCCCCAACTGGGGGCCTGACCTGCAACCCAGGCATGTGCCCTGACTGAGGATGGAACCAGCAGCCTTTCGGTTTGCAAGCCAGCACTCAATCCACTGGGCCACACCGGCCAAAGCAAGAGGGAAAATTTTTATAACATTCACAGATGTCCTCAATTTTGCTATTCTTTTCCATTGTAGTTTTACATATGCAGATGTACATTGAGAATATTGACAGAAAGAAACATCTCTCTTGTCATTTTTGTTATTTTCTTTCACCAGTTCTCATGTCATAGAGTATACCATAAATTCAATTTTTAAAAAAATTCTATGTTAATATTGTTTCACTGTTGAATGATTATAGCTTAATGTTTCACACTGTTTAAATGATTACTGTTTATTTTAAGTAATCATTTTTGGCTCTCCTTTTTTTCTGTTATTTCTCTCAATTCCCCTCCCTTTCAAAAAATCTTCTGGAAATTTTTTAAAAACTAAAGAAGCCCAGAAATCATATGGAGGAGAGGGTTAGAATGAATTAGGGAGGGAATGAATGCAGAGAGCCAGAGGTGGAACACACAAATAGTGCCCATCCCACACAGCAGGGCCAGGGGAGCAGCGACGCCTCTCAAGGGTTTGAGGGCCATCACCTTAGCTAATGTCAGTGGGCACCAATACAGAACCTTGAAAGTCAGGCAGAGACATAGACTAAATTGGTCAGAAAATAATGAACCCTGGAAAGCTATCATTCTTGGCAGTCATCAAGAAAAAGTGTTATCAGATGAGATCAAACCAGAAGCTTTGATCTCAACAATGCCGGTCTTGAGAGGGTACAATCTGACTTTTCCTTTAGAGCTTCCATTAAGAAGGTAAACTTGGAGACAGCTATAAGACCCTCTCACACACTGCATGTCAGACTTAGATGTGATTGTAAAATCACTTGGCGATCTTGTTAAAATGCATATTCTGATTTGTGACGTGTGGAATTTCCCAAGGCAAAACCACTGAACTAAGTTTTGAGTAACAATGTTCTCGAAGAAGATAAATTTTCTTTTCAGGAGCTTAGTAAAAAAATAGATAACATATATTAAAGCTCAAATAATCAAACCATTTTTTTAAATTAAAAAAATAATTACTATGATTCTATTTAAATATTTGTCTTCAATTTCTCTAAGAGGAAGTGGAATTAATATTTACAGGTGATATTGTCTACTAGAAACTATAAATACATTATTTTTATTGCATTTATTAAGGTGACATGTCAATAAGTTAATATAAGTCTCAAGTGTACAGTTCTGTAATGTATCATCTGTGTATTGCATTGTGTGCGCGCCGCCTAAAGTTGAGTGTCCTTCCACACCTTATGTTTGAGTCCCTCTTCAAATCCGCATCCCCCTCTGGTAACCACCAGATTATTGTTGGTGTCAATGAGATTTTTGTTTGTTTGTTGCTTTCTAGTTTATATGCCACATATAAGTGAAATCATATGTTATGTACAATAATACTGTGAAGGTTCACATATTTTACTGGGAAAGAAACTGGATATTCAATGATTAAGATTCTGGAATCAGGCAAGATGATCTCTATTAGAAGAAATTTACTAATCCCTTTAAATCACACCATTTTGGTGACACACTGAAGTTCTCAATTACCAGATTGTGCTGAGAGTTTTAATAGCAAGTGAAAGGCGGGCTGAGGATTTCAGGGAAATCTTTTATTTTTCTTCAAAATGAGGTCAAAGTTAGAATCAGGCTACTAGATAAGACTATGATATTCCAGTTCATATTCAAAATCCATTAAAGGCTCTCAATATGGGAGATACTGAGTTTGCTGGCCAATAGAATATTCTCATCAAACATTTGTTTATAAAGGTAAACCCTCAGTCAGGTTATATTTCACAGATTTTCCCCTCATTTGTCTGAAATCCACATCACAAACTTTAGGAGTTGGTTTTTAGCTTGCTATATTTAGTAGTATTAAATAATATATTTTAAATTGCAGATACTTATGCATAAGAAATAATATAAATATAAAGCTAGTTCATAAATGCCCTAAAGAGTATTAAAAACATTTAGAAAATGACATATTTTTGATATATAAAGAGATGAAAACTCAAATTCAATCTAACGTACAGATTGTGGGCAAAGCTATTTTTAAATCTTGTTGAGAAAGAGAAAAATGAGTATTTGGGATAAGTGAAGGTAGACAAAAAAACACACACTTATTTACAGTGTTTGGATAGAAACAGCCAAAAGATGTAATAACATCTGCAGTTTATTAATAAATTTTTATTCAAAATCTTCTTCTTTAAAATCATAGTAATATTGGGTTGGCCAAAAAGTATGTTCCTCCCCCATAAGATGGCTCCAGTAGTGCTTAGTTGTCCTTAACTTCATTAGACAAAATTTTGTTTGATTGTATTGTGACAGCTGTCATACCAGCGTGAATTTAAAAAAAAGTCAAAATTGGTGAATTTTTGTGTTGCCATTTTCATATTGAAGGTGGAAGAAAATATGCAACATTTTTAGTGTATTATGCTTTATTATTTTAAGAAAGATAAAAACTCAAATAAAACACAAAAAAGGATCCGAGCAGTGTATGGAGAAGGTGCCGTGACTGATCGAATGTGTCAAAAGTGGTCTGCAATTTTTCTTGCTGGAGATTTGTTGCTGAACAATGTTCCATCGTTGGGTAGATCAGTTGAATTTGATAGTGATCACATTGAGACATTAACTGAGAACAGGCAATGCTGTACTACGTGAGAGATAGCTGGCATACTCAAAATGAAGTTGTTGGTGGAAATGAAAAATGTGTTTTTTATTTAACGGGAAAAATTAATTGGACTTTTTGGCCAACCCAATATTTAAAGAAAATTCCTCTCGGCAATCGGCAGACTATCTAAAAGGCTCATTTCTGCCCTGCCCATACTGTCTCATCCTGTCCATGTTCTCTGTCACCTCTGCCTTCTTTATTTCTTAACCGAGTTATTAAAGACCTGTACCTAGGCCCTCTTCTGTGTGGAAGCCAGTCTTGACAAAAAATTGCAGTACAGCTTCATCTTCTCACTACATAGAACTTAGAACTCAACTACTTATCCAACATATTCCTCGAAATGAGAATAGATTTACTGCATGGTAAGTGATCAATAAATATTTGCTGAAAAAGATAAATGGATAGATGAATGAGTTGTTTTTCCAGCATCACTTTGTTTTTGAGTTTCTTTTGCTGCCAATTAGACCTGGAGTCCTCCAATACACTGGAACTGATGCCCAGGCTGCTATATTGCTCCCAAATCAGAGTTTTCCATCTTGCCTGCCTCGCTTAGGCCTGAAACTCAGTCAGACACATCAGTATGACTGCTTGCTCTCTCAACTCAAGATAGCAACTGTGGAATCAGCCTCCTTAATCTTTTAGATTTCATACTTGTCCTTTTACCTTCACCATCAGATGAACAGTGTATCTCCAAGTTTTCTTCTAACCTGATGGTAGGGATATGTTTATTTATTTATTTTTTATTCCAGTGTATATTTTATTTTCAAAGTCGATATCAGGCTTTATAGACAAGACTTGGACTAAGGCAGAGTGGAAAAGATAACTTACATCAGAGGATATCCACACACTTCAAAACCATCAATATCTACATTTGAAGACTAAATATGAGGTCTGTCCAGAAGGTATCCAGCCATGTAACATGCAAAATAGAAACATCTATTGAAGAAGATACAAGAACAGGAAACATTGTATATAGGACAATGACACCTCAGTCCCCATCAAAGTAATCTCCTTGAGACCTCACACAGTTTTCCCAGTCGTTATCAGCCCCATCGTATTTTCATGAATCTCATCAATGGTCTGAAATCTTCCATTTCAAAGGTGATTTTAGCTTCAGGAAAATCCAAAAGCCACAGGGCACTAAATCTGGCCTGTAGTGGGGCTGAGTCAGCTGGGTGATTTGATGTTTCCCCCAAAATCTATACGAGATGGATGTGAGGCTTGAGCAGGTGTGTTGTCGTGATGAAGCTGCCAATCACCAGTTGCCCATAGCTGTGGCCTTCTGAATCATCTGAATAATTTCTTGGGAGGAATACTCAAGCTTAACACAAAATTTGATGCAGATTTGTTGCTCTACTTGCTTAGTCATTTCGAATGTGATGGCCACACAGTACATATGCTCACTCAACAGGGTCGACCACCCCCACTGACTAGCACAGTGAAGTTGTCATTGTTCACCCATGTACTTTCCAGTCCACTCTCCGTGGCTCTTGGCTACCAGGTTACATCAATGTTATGCAAACCAATCTCATTATATTAACAATGGCTGGACTTTTTCCAGACAGGCCTCATATGTAATAATCTGTATTTCTTTTGACTAAACTGACTAATTTTATTTTATAGACTCTATAGTGAGAAACTACTGGGAAAGTTTGAAGAACTTTGCATGAGATGAATGGAGGAGAACTTGAGAAAGTGTCAGAGATAGTTAAATCATTAGCCAAGTTTTAAGAATCCCACACAGCACAGAATTTATAGGCCTGGCTTCCTTATTATGATAGAAGTTAACCATACCATCATAAAATACCTGAATGGAAGTTACTAGTAGTTCCTTACCCAGCTCTAATTTCATAGTAGTTCGTTTTCTAAGTGGTAGTTAAATGCTAAGTTTGTGTGTGGGTGTATGTGGAGGACTGGGGTTTTGTGGTTATGCAAATAACAATGGTAAATAAAAAATCCTAAAGGAGATGTAATAAAACCAACACAGACTTTACAACTTATTGAAAGATACATTAAAATTAAATTCATTAAGTCCTTTTGAATTTTTATTAAATATTTTTAGTGCAGAAAACTATTATGAGGGAGCAGACTGTTGGGAAAATCTGAGAGAAGTGTCTGAGTTTTGATTATTTCTTTTGGAGGAGGGTGCCCAGTTCTTTTACTATAATATTAAAAATCTTTGGGATGGTTTTACTAAATCTCCTCTATAAAGCACAGGCCGAAATTCCCATCATTGCCATTTAGTCAATAATCATTTATTTTCCAGGTTGTCTACATTCAATGTTATCACTGTTGAGTAATTTGTCCTAAGGCAACAATCTGTCATTAACCAAAGACAACTCAACCCTCTCAGACCTTTATAGGGAAGAGCTATAGCACTACAGAATGTAAACTGCAAAATGACATCCTTCATTTACATCACACAATAAGTCACTTCTCTGAAAGCAATAATGTCATCATTGCCTTGTGGCAAAGGGCCAAGGCCATGTCCTTTTAGCTAGTTTAGGTCACTTGGCAAGCTTGTTGACAATTTCTGGCCATGGTGAGATTCATCTCAGTGACCAACTAATTCTTCATTTGGCAAAATAAATATACTAAGCCCGATTGGCTAGAATGCATTAAAAATATCCTCATTATCTACACAGAATTCTACAATAAGACTAAATTTAATTTTTAAATATCTAAAGAAAGTGCCATAATATGATCACATAAATATTAAATACATGATTTGTTAAATAATTTATTCCCTAAACTTATCAAACTTGTAGAGTGCCTTCTATAGCACTGCATTAGATACAAAGGGAAGATATTAATAAATTAGTATGAGACTGATTTCTTGCCAGTCAAGAGTTATTTAAAATTACTTAGCAAGGATATCTATTTAGCAAGGATATTATTTAGGAAGGATATTTAGCAAGAAATACAAAATAATTTCTATGAAACTATTCAATTATAGGTCAGGGAATATAAATACACATGCTCTGCAATTTAAAAATATATGCTTAATGGATCATCTGAAAAAGTCAAGTTATAAAATGGGAGATGGTGAGGAAGAGATAGTGGGAGAGAGATTGATATTTGCTGAGGCCTGTAATCCAGTTATATCAGTTGAGAGAGAGAGAGAAAGAGAGGGAGAGAGAGAGAAAGATGAGAGAGGGAAAGTTGAGAGAGAGAATAGTAAGATAAGACTGTTGGTCTATGAAGACATCATCAGTTCCACTCTACTTGAAGGTGTGAACAATCTAAATAAAGGTGGTAGAAAGGATGTCACTTAGAAGTTAGAAAAATCTTGATAAGATATTTACCATTTGGGAAATCTCTTTGCTTCCATAAACTTCAGTTTTCTGATATCTAAAAATAGTAATAAATTGCTATGAAAATTAGGTAAAATCATATAATTGGAACTCTTTATTCATACATCCTTGGCAGATATTAGAATCCTCAGTTCCCCTTAATGCAGAAGTCTTGTTGTTATCTAATTCTGAGAAAATAATTACCACAAGGCTTACCGAAATATTCCTATTATTTTAGCTTCTAGAAACCAAACATATAAAATTCTGATCTGAATTCATCCTGGGAATACTTTTCATCCTTATACCTAATATAAAAATATTTAAGTATATTTTTATTAATCTAGATTATTTTATATTTTTTGTTTGTTTATATTGGAGGATTGGTGGTATGAGGAGACATATTGGAGCCTAGAGCAAAAGCAAAAATTAGCAATACTGATCATATCTCCATTTTAAATTATGATTTATTTTTATCATGTTCTTTGAAATAATTTTGATTATAAAAAAACATTCTATTGCCCTGGTCTGGTAGCTCAGCTGGTTGGAGCATCATTCTGAAATGCTAAGGTTGCAGGTTCCACACCCCCAGTCAGGGCACATATAAGAAGAAACCAATGAGTAGGTAAATACACTGTACCTCCTCACATAAGCAAAATAAGGACAACAACAAATTTAAAAATAAAAACCGACCAGAACTGACAGAAAATTGAACTGTATAGAAGTCCAACAACCAAGGAGTTAAACAAGAAACATTCATCCAGACTGGTAGGAGAGGCGGAGAGAAGCAGCGGGGACAGACAGGACTCACAGCAAGGTGGTGGCTTGTGGAGAGGGCTGTCCCGCATTTGTGGGCAGATAAACTGGGAGGAACAACTGAGGAGTGAGACAGACCGCCCAACCCAGGGTTCCAGTGCAGGGAAATAAAGATTCAAAGCCTGTGACTGAAAAAACCTGTGGGGGTTGAGGCTGCAGGAGAAACTCCCAGCCTTACAGGAAAGTTTATTGGAGAGACCCATAGGGTCCTAGAACATACACAAACCCACCCACTCTGGAATCAGCACCAGAAGGGCCAATTTGCTTGTGGGTAGTGGAGGAAGTGACTGAAGCTGATCAAGAGCTGAGCAAGTGGCATGATTCCCTCTCTGACCCCTCCCCCAAATACAGTGCCACAACACAGTGATGTGGGTTCCCCTGCCCTGGTAAATACCTAAGGCTCCACCCATTAATATGTAATAGGCACACTGAGACAAAAAAAAAATGGCCCAAATGAAAGAACAGATCAAAGCTCCAGAAAAAATGTAACTAAGGACTAAGAGATAGCTAACCTATCAGATGCACAGTTCAAAACCCTGATAATAAGGATGCTCACAGAATTGGTTGAGCATGGTCTCAAAATAGAGGAAAAAGTGAAGGCTATGAAAAGTGAATTAAAGGAAAATGAACAGGGAACCAACAGTGACAGGAAGGAAACTGGGACTCAAATCAATGGTTTGGACCAGAAGGAAGAAATAAACATTCAACCAGAACAGAATGAAGAAAAATGAATTCAAAAATATGAAGAGAGTCTTAGGAATCTCCAAGACAACTTTAAATTTTACAACATCCAAATCATAGGAGTGCCAGAGGGAGAAGAGGAAGAGCAAGAAAGTGAAAACTTATTTGAAAGAATAAGGACGGAGAACTTCCCCAATCTGGCAAAGGAAACAGACTTCCAAGAAGTTCAGTAAGCTCAGAGAGTCCCAAAGAAGTAGGACCCAAGGAAGCACACACCAAGGCACATCATAATGACATTACCCAAAATTAAAGATAAGGAGAGAATCTTAAAAGCAGCAAGAGAAAAGGAAACAGTTACTTACAAAGGAGTTTCCATAAGACTGTCAACTGATTTCTTAAAACAAACCTTGCAGGCAAGAAGGGGCTGGAAAGAAGTATTCCAAGTCATGAAAGGCAAGGACCTACATCCAAGATTACTCTATCCAGCAAAGCTGTCATTTAGAATGGAAGGACAGATAGAGTGTTTCCTAGATAAGGTCAAGTTAAAGGAGTTTATCACCACCAAGCCCTTATTATAAGAAATGTTAAAGGGATTTATCTAAGAAGAAGATCAAAAATACGAACAGTAAAATGGCAACAAACTCACAATTATCAACAATCAAACCTAAAAAAAAACCCAAAAAACTAAGCAAACAACTAGAACAGGAAGAGAATCACAGAAATAGAGATCACATGGAGGGTTATCAGCAGGGAGGTGGAGTGGGGAGATTGGGGAAGAAGGTACAGGGAATAAGAAGCATAAATACTAGGCACAAAATAGACAGGGGGGTGGGTGAAGAATAGTATGGGACATGTAGAAGCCAAAGAACGTGTATGTATGACTCATGGGCATGAACTAAGGAGGGAAGAATGCAGGTGGGAGGGGGATGCAGGGCAGAGGGGAATTAAGGGGGGGAGATGGGGCAACTGTAATAGCATAATTGATAAAATATATTTAAGATTTTATTTTATTTTTTTAGACAGATGGGAAGGGAGGGAGAAAAAGAGGGAGAGAAACATCAGTGTGTGGTCTCCTCCTATGTGACCCCTACTGGGGACCTGACCTGCAACCCAAGCATGTACCCTGACTGGGAATTGAATCTACAACCCTTTGGTTCACAGGCCAGTGCTCAATCCACTGAGCCACACCAGCCAGGGCCAGTCAATAAAATATAATTTTTTTATTTAAAAGAAAAAAAAAAGAAGCAACCAATGAATTTATGAATAAGCGAAACAACAAATCAATGTTTCTTTTTGTCTCTCTTTGTTCCTCTCTTTCTCTAAAATCAATAAATTTTAAAAAATTTAAAAATTCTATTAAGTATTATTATTTCAACTGCTGTTTCTTTTAAAATATCTTTACGTTGTGCTTCTAAGACAAATGGCTCACTTGCCTTATCCTAGTCCTGAGTATTAGGTTAGCCCTGGGCCTGTGGAAGATATTTTTGGAGGTAGATTCAGAGATTTTATTTTAGTGTTACCTTATAATACATTTTAGCATGAACCTCACCACAGTATATTCTGTCAAATTAGTAACAAGAATTGAGGTGAAAAGAATCACTAACAGAAGAGGAGTAGAACTAGTTTACCCTAACCAAAGTGATAAGCTCTCCTAAATGAGAGCTTTACTTTCATTATCTTAGGTGTAACTCCTTTGTAGCCTATAGCTAGTGCTTTAAGGCCCCTGCAAGGTGGCATGAAGTTAGCGTCACTGAAACACTAGGCATTTTCTCTTTTTGTTAGAGACACCCCTACTGCTTTGTGTTTTCTAATGATAAATTATGATTCATTGAACATTTATAACACACAAGGTTTTGAAATATTGCTGTTATGATTTTCCACCTTGTTAATTCTCTTAAAGAAGCCAATAGAAAATTATTTTTACATTTTACAGATGAAGAATCTAAAATTCACAAACATTTACCAACCCATCAAAAGCCTGAGTTTTGAACAAAGTCTCTGACATGGCCGCCTTTCTTAAGAGGAAAATAAAATTGGTAGGATTAAACAAACTAGAGTTGTAACCCTAAACCCTAGAAATAAGATTATAGATTGCTTTGTACGTAGTTAAAAGATCTTTATGATCTCCATAATACCAGAAACAACAATCTTATTAAAGTAATATAACATTGAAAAAAGTAAACAAGTCAACATAACACAAAAAGTATGTGTAAACCTTGGGAATAGAGAAAAATATAGGAACCAAGGATATTCTTGTGGAAGAGAAAAAATGGCAAGGCTCTAAGGAAGTTTCAACAGTTTATATTTGCAGAGGGTAGAATACAGAATGCTATGATTAATCTAGAAAAGTGGTATATTGCCATTAATCAGATAGAACTTGGTATGCTCTCTCCTGGTTAATAGTCAAAAGGGAGAAGGAACATCATTATCAAAGGGTACTTAGATGACAAACCATCCTGGTTTGCCTGTTACTGAGAAAATCTCTCCAGATATGAATAATGGAGTTCTGAAAGTGGGACAATTGCAGGAAAATTGGGATAGTTCCAAACAAGATGAATGCTTTGGCACTCTAGACTAGTCTGGAGGACCAAAGTCTTAGCAACCAATACCCAGACTTGGTAGAACTGAATGAGACAAGAAGAGTTAAGTGTGCTAGACTTGCATATAGAAAGAAGGCAGGTCAGGTCATGGGATGGCCAAGATTCAGAGATGGAAGTGTGACAAGAGAGCAAAAGGTCTCAGTCATTCAAAATCTATTAAGCTAATTGAGTAGATAATACTTGTACAGAACTTTGCAAAGTAAACAATAATCCATTCCATAACTGAGAAATTGAACAAGTGTTAGGGGAATTCAGAGAGGGTAGAGAGTTGCCAATTTCAGTAACATGAATGGGAAGGCATTAAAACTGATATTATAATCATGAATGGTTTGTCATTAATCAGATCTGGAAGAAAGTCAGAAAAAGATGTGCCATCAAAATACACAGTGGATGCACAGATTATATAGTCATTTGCCCTTCCTTTTGCGTGGAAGTTCAAGTTGAAATAGAGTTGTAGCAGAAGTATTTGAAATTAATTTTGGTATTATTCGTTGATGTCAGGATAAACATTCCAGATTTTATTCATCAAAAATCAATGAACCAACCATTTAAAAGATTTTGCTCAGGGAAATGAGAAATGAACTAGGCTATGTTTCAGAGGGTTTGCACAGACAATGGTGAACAGGCAGCTTCACAATAAGACATCACTGGATACAGAGAGTTCTTGCAAAGGGCAATGATCATAACACAGAAATGAGAAGAAACAAAAGCTTGAGAGGATGAGAGGAAGATGGCAAATGGGAAATAGTGAAAATATTAGAATTGAAGACAGTATGGCAAAATAGGATGAGCTCGGGCTCTAGAGTCAAACAGACCATGACCGATTTCCATGATCCTCAGCTTACAGACAATCTGGCCTTGAGAAGAAATCTCAGCCTTCCCAAGCTTCAGATCTCATCTATATAACAGGAATAATACCACCCATATGAGAGGTCTCTTGTAAATGATCAAATATGACAACGGATGCAAAGTTCATATTGCCATACTTGGTACTTCAGTGAGTGCTGACTATAATGCTGTAAGTTAACAGAAGTTGGCAACTGATTGCAGATGGAAATAGTACGCAACTATCAAAGGTATCCTCAAAATTCTATTTTATATGATATTTTGTATTTTATATGAGATTTTTCAAAAGTGCATAATATAGCTATTGAGGGTCTCCTGCAGCTATAAATAATTTACCTGGCTTCAAGTCCTGTGTGCCACATTCTAGCCTTGTAGACTTGAAGATTCTCCTACTCTTTCTGGCTGTTAAATGGGGTACACAAGCACATGTTTGAATATATTTTTATTTACTAGTTGATAGATTGGAAAATGCTTATACTTGTAAACTTTTATTTAGAACTATATTTTAGTTTGAGCATGCCCCCCAAAAGAAACAACAAAAGTAATTTTCTAAAGAAACCATCAATCATCCCTAACAAAAAATAGGGGATAAGGTTGTGATGCACTGCCTGACTTGATGATAGGGAATTAAAGTCTAGGTCAGACAAGAATAACTGGTACTGTAGGATGGGTGTCCCATGACAGGACCATGTGGGATGCAGGATTTGAGTAGTAGTGCTTAGTAGGATTTATTTGATGGAATTCTTGAACAGGAATTAGGACAGTTTTTGTAATACCCCAACCTGTTCCATTAGAGTACAAGTGCATTTGTCTGTGATAAAAGCCCCTAGAGTAATAGTCTTTTCCTTTCCCAGATTCACTAGCTAATTCTTCTTACTGCTTGGAGACCTGATGATGGAGATTTACATGTTAAGGTGTAAAGTGGGACCAAAAATTTTCCAGGAGCAGCCACCCGGCACCAACTTGTAAAAATGTCTTGAAGGATAGCACTTAAGAGACCTAATGATCCAGGCTAAATGGAAGCTAAATCTAAGCCTACTGTAGAACCATTCCCAAGAAAAGTTGGCTTTGAAGGAAGTTGATTTTGCACACCACATTGGTCCTCTCTGAAGATATTTTTTCAAGAGAGGTAAACTGAGGACATTCTGTGCTCCCCATGCAGCCCATAGTAAAATATGAGAATAGCAGAGCTCACAATGGAGTTTCCATTACTACCAGATAATACATATCCAGATGGCTTGGGAATGCTTCTCAGCCAATAACTGTTAGAAGGAAATTATAAGTGCACTAAGGAGTATCGTTAACAATGATATTCTCTTAACCTTACAGTAATGTACTTCAGTTCATGGAACTTATACCAGCATTTACAGACCTTTGGGGAAAGTCTTGAATGTGAGTTTAATCGTTATGGTTAGATGTGAATGTCCAGGCTTATAAAACTGTTTTCAAAAGCACACTCCTTCTTTCGATTTCAACAGGTGTTAGAAAATGGATTTGTATGGAATATTCACACCTTTGTATAAATATATCTTTCTAGTGAAGAAAATGAAAGGTGTTTCTGTAAGAATTCATTACAGATATGAGTATATTAAGAAAACCAAATTGTTGGTTCCTAGCATAAAATCAATTGTGCTTTCTTAGAGAAAGTTAAATCAACAGAAACAATTGTGAAGACATTCACAGGAGTTTAAGCACTTATTGGCTAGAACAGCTCGAGCTAACACATTTTTATGAGAGGTAGATATGATTCAATCATTTGCTGGTAAGTAACATTCCCTCTCCTCCTTCCGTGTCAGAGACAGTTGCCTTAGCAACACAGGTACCCAGATGACTCATCATGTATATTGTTTTGTCTTTTCCTCTGCTTTGGTCTGCTCTCTAATATGTGAAGCTTAAGAAGAGAGAAAGAGAGACTTTAAAAAATGCTATGGGAATACGCATCAAGAAAACAGCCTAGTAAGGAAAGGAAAGTTTTTGACATGTTTGTTTTTTTTCCCCAACCAATGTCTACTTAATAGTGTTGCCATGCAGTGTGATGTGTGTGTCTTGCTACATTCCCTACGCATTCTTCATACAGGTGTTCCCCACTACATAAAAATAGAGTGTCTCTATGAAATTCTTTGCAAGCCAAAATCGTGAAGAGAAGCAATTATCATTAATTTATAAGAAAAAAATTCAGCATTTCCAGGCCCAAACAGTAACCTATAAAATCATACCAAATACACTTAATTATGTCTAGTTTTACACTAAGAGTAATGCTTTTCTGGTACCTTAGGACACATTTTACTAACAGATGCACAAAGTAAATGAGATAAAGCACAGATGCTAGATGCTAGGTGTAGTTCCCTGGAAGGGCGCTTGGTGGCGACACTCTGGCTGTGCCAGTGAGTGCTGCCTCTGTATTGGCTCACTGCAAAACAAGCACTGAGTGCTATTTTTGCTTTTTGCCTTTTATTTGTAAAATCAAAAATTTCTTTCGATTAGCCAAAACAGATACTAATGTAGTTCTGTTGTAAAAGTGAAGTGGCCCAATACAAACTTTAGAAATCAGGGACACGTGTGTTTAGTGTAACTGGCTCCTCTGTGAAGTTTCCCGGCACCATATTTACTCAAATCTCTAGCGCCCCCTATGTTTTATAACAATGCGTATATGGCCCATTCCTTTGGCTGCCTTGTCTTGGTGCATAAAAAACTTATCCTAGGAGGAAACACACCATTATTGTAAGTGAGCACTGCTCTTTTACATAAATAGAGGATGATTATTTTTATAATTTTCCTTGCTAGCTGACAGAAATTATATCCAAAGCGTAAGCACACATGTTTAAATAATTTCATCAAAGGTTATTGCTAGAAAAGGATGATGGGGCCTGGATTTTACCTATAATTGCTACATGGGTAGACTGAATTCACTGACTAATTAATTGCCTGTGTACACGTTATACAGAACTTACACTTAATGTAAGGTGGGCAAGTACTGTTTTCACTACAGCTCTACATCCCTTTTAGTGATCACGTCTTCCCCGCAAAGCTGCTGTAGTACTTTTGGGGATTTTGAATACAGTAATTGCTTGTGCATTTTCCCACTAGCAGTACCTTGTGCCAACTGTGTTCTTCCCTCCCTGTCCTTTGACTGCTTCATACCTAGAGAGCATATCTTCACCATGGTGGTATGATGCTTTTTTGCTGGTCATATTTACTGCATTCTATCTCACACATGGCACTTTTCAACTTAATGAAAGCCTAAAGGCCCAACTGTGTAGGCGTCGTGGAGGGTTTATTGACAAAGGATATTTGGGTGCACGCCAAGTCATATAGAGTAAACTGCTTTGGGGCACCAAGCTCTTCTCTACAATTAACCTGGTATTAGGTGAAGAAATAGCAATTACTTAGACCAGCTTTTCTTAGGAGAATGGAAATTCTCATGTTTCTGTCTTTTTCTCCCTAGAAAGGATTGCTCCTTTCATATGGATCCTGTGTTATATTTCTCTTCCCTGAAACTGTAATACCACTCAAGTGATTATGAGTTGGAATGTACTACAAATTTACTTTATTAGAAGAGAGGGAAGCACTGAAGTCTTTTAAACGCGTTCTTTTTTCCTCACTAGTAGATCAAACTGCATGGAATTGCGCAGACATGCTCATAGTGATCTGGACCTCATATCTTTGCAATTCATGACATGTGTGATTTATAAATCTTCCACGAATCTTTTAAAGAAACACCCCTAGAGAAATACAAATACTTTGCATACATCAGCATATGAAACAGAAAATTTAGTAGGAACCAGTTTTTCGGTTTAAAAAAAAGTAGGAGGTGGGGGCATGCTACTTAACTACTGATGAAATCCCATCTGAATGCCTGATATTTAACTCCTCGTTCCACTTGTCAAACTGTCTCACCAACACTCATTTTTGGAATAAAAAATTTCACACAGTTCTTTTTATCTTCTCTTCTATGAGATTCTCTTCTACTTCATAGGTACCCTTAGGTTTTATTTCCCAGTGCTTCTTGCAAAATGTGAATCTTAGATCAACGGAAAGGTAAAGTAACTCAACACAGGCTAGTCATCCTTTCATCCTTTCTTCTGTCTTCTTACTCAGAGGAATGCGTGTACACCAAACAGGATGCCATTGTCTCACTCACAAAAACATAAAGAGGTTGTAAGTTTAGAGTTACAACCCCTGCTTATCCCTCCCTTAATGCCCCTAAGCGTACAGCAGACGGTCAGAGGTTAGGTGTAGTCTTATAACATCCGATATTAGGAAATATATGGACAAAATGCTGACTCTCATTGCCAGAATATCAGCTCCTTCCTCATCCTTTTTGAACTCTTTTTGTTGATGGAGCAAAAAAAAAAAAAAAAAAAAACAAAACTTAGTTTGTGGATATCTCCAATATCTCTCTACCACTTGCTAAATAAATCTAAGTTATGGTTCCTTATCTTTGAAGAGGAACAGCCTCAAGGAGAGGTTCCCAGGATCAAATGGGGCCATTGTATTCAAAACCTACATCAATTATTCAATATTTAAAAAATACAGTGACTCATACATGACTAATTCTCAAATTCAATTTGCTAGTACTAATATAATTGTTATTTCCCATTAAAATAACCAGAAAAGCAGACTCAAGACTCAGACAATTAGGCAGGCATCAATATCTTGCTAGAATTCAAAAACTTGCTTTGCTTTCAGTTTATTTTATGGTTTCCTACCATTGAAGCACATTCTGTGCATTTTGTGTTTGTGGATCTGCTACATTGTTTCTTTTTATTTTATTGTTACTCTATTACAGTTGTCCCGAATTTTCCCCTTTTGCCCTCCTCTGCAGAGGCCACACCCTGCTCCCACAGTCATTCCGCACCCTGTGGTCCATGTTCATATCATTCACACATGTTCTTTGACTAGCCCCTTCCACTTCTTTCCACCCTTATGCACTTCCCCTTTCCCCGCTGGTCACTGCCAGTCTGTTAATTGTTTCCTTTCTCTGGTTCTATTTTACTCATTAATTTATTTTGTTTATTAGGTTCCATTTATAGGTGAGATCATATAGTATTTGTCTTTCACTGCCTGGCTTATTTCACTTAACATAAAATTCTTCAGTTCTATCCAAGCTGTTGCAAAAAGTAAGAGTTCCTTCTTTATTTCTGCTACATAGTATTCCATTCTGTAAATATACCACAGTTTTTTGATACACTTATTTACTGATGGGCGCTTAGGCTGTTTCCAGCATTTGGCTATTGTAAATAGTGCTGCTATGAATACTGGAGTGCATAGGTTCTTTTTAATTGGTTTTTCAGGGTTCTTAGGGTATAATCCCAGCAGTGGAATCACTGGGTCAAAAGGCAGTTCTATTTTTTATTTTTTGAGGAAATTCCATACTGTTTTCCATAGTGGCTTCACCAGTCTGCATTCCCACCAACAGAGCATTAGTGTTCCCTGATTTCCACATCCTCACCAGCACTTCTTGTTTGTTGGTTAATCATGGCCATTCTGACTGATATGCAGTTGGAGTGTCATTGTGGTTTTAATTTGCATCTTTCTGATTGTCAGTGACTTTGAGCCTCATTTCATATGTCTATGGCCCATCTGTATATCCTCCTTGGAAATATTTATTCAGGTCCTTTTCCCATTTTTTAATTGGATTTTTTGTCTTCCTGGTGTGGAGTCATGTGAGTTCTTTGTATATTTTGGAGATCAAACCCTTGTCTGAGGTATATTGGCAGATATATTCTCCCACATGGTCAGTTTCCTTTTAATGTTGCTATTGTTTTATTTAGCCATACAGAAGCTTTGTAATTTGATGTAGTCCCATTTATTTTTTCCTTTATTTCCCTTGTCCTATGAGATATATCAGCAAAAATATTGCTATGTGGGATATGTGAAATTTTACTACCTATGTTTTCCTCTAGGACTTTTATGGTGTCACAGCTTATATTGATGTGTTATATCCATTTTAAGTTTATTCTGGTGTATGGTATAAGTTGATGGTCTAGTTTCATTTTTTTGCATGTATCAGTTCAATTCTCCCAACACTATTTATTGAAGAGGCTATTTGTACTCCATTGTGTGCTCTTGCCCTCTTTTTCAAATATTAATTGACCACAGAAACATGGGTATATTTCTGGGCTCTCTAGTCCATTCCATTGTGCTATATGTCTGTTCTTATGCCAGTACCGGACTGTTTTGATTACAGTGGACATGTAGTATAGTTTGATATCAGGTATTATGATCCCTCCTACTTGGTTCTTTCTCAAGATTACTGAGGCTATTCCAGGTCGTTTTGATTCTAAATAAATTTTTGAAATATTTGTTCTAGATCTGTGAAATATGCCATTAGTATTTTAATAGGGATTGTGTTGAATCTATAGATTGCTTTGGGTAGTATGGACATATTAATGATGTTAATTCTTCCAACCCATGAACATGGTGCATGCTTCCATTTATTTATATCTTCCTTAATTTCTTTCTTCAGTGTTCTATAGCTTTCTGAATAGAAGTTTTTACCTCCTTAGTTAAGTTTATTACTAAGTACTTTATTTTTTTTTGTTGCTATGGTAAATGGATTTTTCCCTAGTTTCTGTTAGTGATATTTCATTGTTGTGTAAAAAATGCCCTCAATTTCTGAACATTGACTTTGTACCCTACTACTTTGCCAAATTCACTTATTAGGTCAAGTAGTTTTTTGATGGAATCTATAGGGTTTTCTATGTACACTATCATGTCACCTGCAAATAATGATAGTTTTACTCCCTCCTTTCCATTTGAATGCCTTTTATTCCTTTTTCTTGTCTTATCACTGTGGCTAGAAATTACAATACTATGTTAAATACGAGTGGTGAAAGCAGGCACTCTTAGCTTGTTCTTGATCTTAAAGGGAAAGCTTTAAGTTTTTGCCCATTGAGTATGATGTTGGCTGTATTTCTCATACATGGCTTTTATTATTTTGATGTATGCTCCCTCTATTCCCACTTTGCTGAGTATTTTTATCATAAATGGCTGCTGTACCTTATCAAATACTTTTTTTGCATCTATTGTTATGATCGTGTGATTTTTGCCTTTAATTTTGTTTATGTGCTATATTACATTTATTGATTTGCAAATATTATACCATCCTTGCATCCCTGTGATGAATGCCACTTGATCATAGTGTACAATCTTTTCAATGTATTGCTAGATCTTTATTGCCAATATTTTGTTGAAGATTTCAGCATTTATGATCATCAGAGATATTGGCCTATAGTTTTTTTTTCTTTGTTGTGTCTTTACCTCATTTTAGAATTAGGATAATACTGGCCCCATAAAAAGATTTTGGGAGTTTTCCCTCTTCTTGCCTTTTTTGAATAGTTTAAGAAGGGTAAGAGTTAATTCTTCTTCAGATGTTTGGTAAAATTTGTCTGTGAAGCCTTCCGGTCCAAGGCTTTTGTGTGCTGGTAGTTTTTTGATTACTCCTTCAATTTCATTAGTTGCTATTGATCTATTCAGCTTTCCGTTTCTTCTAGATTCAGTTTTGGAGGATTGCATGTTTGTGGAAATTTGTCCATTTTACCTAGGTTGTCCAATTCCTTGGCATATAGTTGTTCATAATAATTTCTTACAATTCTTTGTATTTCTGTGTTATTGGTTGTAACTTCTCCTCTTTCATTTTTGATTTTATTTATATGTGTCCTCTCTTTTTTTGATGAGTCTCAGTAAAGGTTTGTCAATTTTGTTTATATTTTCAAAGAACCAGCTCCTGGATTCATTGACGCTTTGAATTTTTCCTTTAGTCTCTAAGTAATTTAATTCTGCTCTGATCTTGGTTATTTTCTTCCTTCTCCTCACTCTGGGCTTTGTTTTTTTGCTGTTCCTCCAGTTCTTGTAGAGATAGGGTTAGCTCGCTTATTTAAGATATTTCTGTTCTTTAGGTAGGCCTGCGTTACTATGAACTTTCCTCTCAGGACTGCCTTCACAGTGTCCTGTAGGTTGTTGTGTGTTTATTTTCATTTGCTTCCAGATACTTTTTGATTCCTTCCCTAGTATCATTGTTAGCCCATTAATTATTTAATAACATGTAATTCAGTCTCCATGTATTTGAATGCGTTTTAGTTTTTTTCCTTGAGTTTGGTTTGTAGATTAAAGCCATTGTGATCTGAGAAGATGCTTGACATAAATTTTCTTGAATTTGTTGAGGCTTGTTTTGTGTTCTGCCATGTGGTCTATATTTGTAAATGTTCTATGTTATTTCAAAATGATGTGTATTTTGCTTTTTTGGAGTGAAAAGTGTATGCATCGATTAAGTCCATTTGACCTAGAGGGTCAGTCAATGGCTTAATTTCCTTGTTGGTTCTTTGAAAGATCTATCCATTATTGACAGTGGGTGTTGACATCTGCTATGATGAGTGTGTTGCCGTAAGTATCTTTCTTGAAGTCTTCCAAGATTTTCATATATATATATATATATATATATATATATATATGCTCCTATTTAGGGTGCATATATGTTTACAAGTGTTATATCCTCTTGTTTAACTACTCCCTTAAGTATTATGTAGTGGTCTTATTGTCTCTTGTTATGTCCTTTGTTTTGAAGTCTATTTTGTCTGATATAAGTATTGCTACCCCAGATTTCTTTTCACATTTGTTTGCTTGGGATATTTTTTCCTCCATCATTTCACTTTCAGCCTGTGTATAACTTTGTTCTGTGGTGGGTCTCTTGTAGATAATTTATATACAGTTTCTGTTTTCTTAACCATTCAGCTCCCATGTGTCTTTAGATTGGAGCATTTAAACCATTTTCATTTAAAGTTATTATTGATAGGTATTTAACATTGCCATTTTTTTCCCCTTTGTGACCATGTTCACCTCTATCTCTCTCTCTTTTCCTTCATCTTCTGAAAACAGTCCCTCTAGCATCTCTTGCAATGCTACTTTGGTGGAGGTGTATTCTTTTTTTTTTTTTTTTTTGGTCTGGTAAGTTCTTTATTTTGTCTTCCACTTTATTTATTTATTTTTAGAGAGAGAGGAGGGAGAGAGAAAGACAGGGAGAGAAATACCAATGTATGGTTTTCTCTCACGTTCCCCATACTGGGGACCTGGCCAGTAACCAGGAATGTTTCCTGACTGAGAATTAAACCAGTGACCCTTTGGTTTGCATGCCCACGTTCAATCCACTGAGCTACACCAGCCAGGGCATGGGTGTTTTTTTCTACTTCGTCTTGCCAATCACTGATTTGATCCTCTGCTTCATCTAAGCAACTGTTTATTCCTTCCAGCATATTACTAGTGAATAACTAGTGAAATAATAGGAATAAGCTTGAAGAAAAAGACATGAATATTAAAAAACCACACAGGAGAAAAAATAATGTAAATAATGAAAAAGATCACAGTGGAATTCATCTCAGAGTCTAGTGTTTGTCACTGTCTTCTCTTTCTGAATCAGCCCCTAGTAATGTCAGATGGTGCCCTACTCTGGCCCTAGGTAGCCTGTTTGAGTCTACATGTGATCCACAGTCTGTGGCTGTCTCCTTCAGGCTTGGCTAGTCCCCACTCTTTTGCTCGTCCAGCTTTCCATCAGCCCAGGGCCCAGGAGTGGTTCCTTTAATGGTCCAAGAGCACTGTCAGTTCCACCTCCACCTACCTCCATAGGGGGTCTCTGGTGCAATCCCTAAATTACCCCCAGGAGGTATTATTCAGTCTTCAGGGAAGATGGTAGGAGTGTAACTCTGCCCCCTGACCACATGTATTGGTCTGTCCCTGATTATTTCTAATAATGTATGGTTTCTGGTGAATTAGTTGTCTGTTTCCTGTGTTGGGGCCAATCTATGTAAAAGGATCAGTTCTTTCTTGTTTGGTGCAGACAGCAGCTCTGTCTAAGAGCTGAGACTGGGCAGGGCCCTCAACACCCCATTGTTGTGCCTGTTTCTAATCTCTCTCTCTCTCTGCTGGTTTCAGAGGATAATAGCCCAAGGAATAGTGTAACTTGTAGTGTCGGCAGAAGCTCAGAAAGGGCCCTTTCTGAGCTTCCTTCTTTCTGCGGTGGATATACAACAAGCAGGGGCTCCTGAGCCTGGCCTCAATGATCTGCAGAGTCTGTAATCCCACAGGTGGGGGGTGGGTGTGCCTGCCTGTGAGAGGACCTGCCTGGCTGCAAGGACACTCAGGCAATAAGCTCCTGGCTGTCCAGTCTTTGGCCTGCTGCTCTCACAGGAGACTCTAGTCCTAACTCTCCACTCTGCACAGCCTCCTGCTCAATAGCCATGATAGATCAGGTCCCACAGTCCTTTTAGTGTGACACTATCACACTGGTTTCTTTGTTGGCAGAGCTGGGCATACATGTGCATGTGCACACAACCTCAGGGTCCCTGCCAAAACTTAAGTGTTGCTTCAGCTCTTCTTTTAAAAGAGTTTCTATGTAGCCCCCATACTGCAGCACCAAGCCCTTGGGGACCTGTTCTTTGCATGCCCTACCTCTCCAAAAAGCACAAAGTCTCTCTCAGTCAAGCTTTACCACAGCCTGCCAGTGCCTATGACCATTTTAGATAATTTCTTCTTTGATCTCTCCTGGATGGTGCTGGGAAGAGTCCTGTAGCAATACTATAACATGGAGTGGTGGCAGGGTGCTCACGCCACTCCCTCCCATCAGTCTCAGACTTGGGCTCCCACTGCTACTGCTGCACTCCTGCTTCACTCCTCCTCTGGTCTCTGAAGCCAGCATTGCCCCGGCTGCCCCACCTAACCCCCAGCTCTCATGGTTCCTGGGCCCATCCATAGCCTCTTCAATCAGACTCTATATCCCATTTGCAGTTCCCATGACACCCAGAGCCTGGGAGGTGAGAGGCCGTCTTTCCAGTAAGTACCTCAGTCCTTGGACCCTGGCTCTTGGTGGCAGCGGGATGTGGAGCCCTGCCCAAGGTCAAAGGAACAGACACACAACTGGGCATTGAGTGTCAGGCATTCAGGAGGCTTCTTCCTGAAGAGGATATTTAAAATTCTTCAAAATGGCTCCCACCCCAAATCTGCAGAGCCAGAAGTACCAGGCAGGGCATTGGTGGTAGCAGCTGTCCTGCCAGGAGAGCCTGGGCTGCCCGCTCCCAAGTGCCCTGCAGGCAGGCAAGCTCTTGCAAATTCACATATGCCCACACACTCATCCACATATGTGCTCACTCACACACATTCTCACTCACACCCCGCTCAATTTTCTAGTAGATTGCTCTGTGGTTTAGCTGCAACACTGGTCTGTATCTGGGAACAAGTGGATGGAGCTTCCAGCTACTCTGCAGCCAGCTTGGACTCCTGCTTTCTTTGTGAATGAGTTTATTCAAGGAAAAAAGTGAGTAAATGTAAATAAAATATTAAGTCAATCATATTTCAATTTATTCACCAATGCTACAAATCTCTCAACTGAATGACTTACATTTGGGACTATGAAATAAACGGTGTGCATGTTATCTCTTATGTTCTTATTGTCACACCCTAAACTTTTCTGACCAAAACCATATTTATTCATTTAATTGTTGTTTATTGAAGCTTTAATCAACACCTCCTTTAATAGCCTTTGACTTTGCTTACAATATTGACATTGAAACTAAGACCACTTGCATTTAAATGTTAAGTGCAAACATCATATGGTGGGAATAAGATATAAATATGCCGAATACTTTGACTAGTACAATTATTGTTATTGAACATAAAGCCAATTGTGCGGTCTTAGCAGCTGGGCATAAGGGGATTTGTGGTAGTTTATGGGTCTCATAACTATTTTCAAAGATTAGGTAGATATGACTGCTGGTCATGGGGCTAAAACTTGCCTTCAACAGGTGGGATTGGGGATAGTTGATCTATGAATCCATGTCTCTTAAGTGTTTTCTGTTCAGGGATATCTGTCAGATAAGGATGATAAAATCTTATTAAATATAACTAATTCAGGCTACGTGTTTTGCAAAACATTTCTCCAGTTTGACATTGTTTTTGTGTTTTCTTATAACACATTGACTATAAATTGCAATTTGATACATCACCCAAGTGACCAAACTGAATGCATAATGCAGTATTTGGAACTGAAGAATTTTTTTTTTTTTTTGGATAGCTAGTTTATCAACAAACTAATTCTATCCATTTGTTTAGTGTTTTACAGTTTACAAAGTGCTTTGGAATAGATTACCACCCTTAGAAACACAGCTGAAATGTATTAGAAAGAGCTCTGGGCTTGAAGTTAGATGATTTGCATTCAACTCCGTGCACCACAGCCTTACAACCGTTCCTCCTATTTCCATAACTCCTTCCTGACTCATTTCCCCAAAGTGACTCTGCAGACAGGCATCTCCACATTAGACAACATTTTAAGTTTTAGTTCTTTTATAACCTTTTGGAGTTACTACAAGGGAATGCTGGGGTAGAGTATTATAAAAAAGAAAACATTTAAGTTATTAACCAACCATGAAAGCTAAAAAATATGTCTTATTTCCCTGGATTTCTTTTCAGTCAATGTATAATTGTGGGCGACGGTGAAGGCTGGCATCAGACAGCTGGAACCCGTGGGGGCTGAACAGGAGATAGTTAACCCCAAGCACCAGCTGAATGCGACTGTAACTTTTGCAGAAGACATATGTATCAGTTAAATAGCCTGGGAAGAGGACATTCTGTGCCTGCAGCATCTCCCTAAGTTTGCAAAATGTCCTTGAGCTGTATCTAACCAACCCCTATAAAATAAATACAGAGACCATGTTCAGGGCTCATTGGCCCTCCATCAGAGGACCATGTCCCACCTGGTTCCTGCTCTTCCTTGAACTGTCTGTGTTGTGTCTTTTCTAATCTCCTGTCACCCCCTCTCAGGCACCCCCACACCGCGCTGGTCGCGGCATATAATTGACTTCAGGTAGTGGGTATGGGATCTCTTCAGCTCTTAACCTTTCCAGGCATCTCCCTTCTTGAAACTAACCCTCTGCACTGTTCTCTCCACTCACAGGCAAGTGGGCAGCTTCCAGAGAGCTTGGTGTCTATTGTTAAACACAAACAAGCAACCAGCTCTAGGCTTTCAGATAATATCAATCATATTTTTACGTATAAATTCATTCTCTTTTTTGTAGTTAATTTTTTTTTTCTGTCCAGTTTTGCTGTACAGCTAAAGATAACTTTCTCCCTTTCTCCCCTGAGAAGAGGAAACCCAGATCTCAATAAGGACAGATATGTGCATGTGCTGCAGTAGGCACTAGAGATCTTGGATGGAGAAACCAGTGTTATTTCAATGTTAGTGTTTTGTCATGAATTTTTTCATTTGCGTAGTTTATAGGAAGAACAAAATGCTTTAAATTTTGTCTTCTTATTATTTTTATTCTTTAGCACCTTTTTAAAAGATGTACCCATGCTGTCCTGTGTCAGTCATTTCTTTCTTTTTAAAAAATTTCACTATTTTTAACTAAATTTATTGGGGTGACATTGGTTGATAAATTGTATAGGTTTCAGGTGTACAATTCTGTGCAACATCACTTGTATATTGCTTTGTGTGCCTACCTCATTTCTTCTTAATGATCTACAAAATTCCATTCCTTGTAGTTCCGAATCCTATTTTCTATTCCACAGGTGACTGACATTTAGATTGTCTCCAAAGCCTTCCAATATTAAGTCCAATATCTTTCCCTTTTGAATTATATAGAAGTTTCTCCTGGAAATGCATCCAAGCGTAGGACTGTTCTGTCGTAGGGGATACATCCTCCTCCTGTCACAAAGTGTCACCAGATATTACGACAACAAGCTGTATGCAAGTTTTCCTCTTGCACCAAATTCTTCCCAACAATTGGCTTTATTAAATATGGCTCTAATATTGTCCCTAGTGGCTATATAGTAGTGTCTCATAATCACTTGAATTCATATTTATCTGATGATAAATGAGGTTGAAAATTTTATATGCTTCATGCCCAGGACTATTTTAAGACTATTTTTAGAGCAACTCAACTGAGGTAAATGTACAGAGATTTCCTAAGTAACCCCTGTCCTCACACATGCATAGTTTCCCCCATTATCAACATACATCAACAGACTGGTCCATTTTGTTACCATTGCTGAAACTATGAAAAATGATATATCAGCCAAAGTTCATTATTTACACCATGGATTATTTTTTGTGTTGTGCAATCTATGGATTGGAAAAATATTAATCACACATATCCATAATTTTAATATCACGCAGAATATTTTCATTGCCCTAAAATCCTTTATCTTCTGCCAATTCATCTCTCCCTTCTGATCCCCACCCTGGCAACCTCTGATCTTTCCAGTCTCCATAGTTTTGCCTTTTTACGAATGCCATATCGAAATAACACAGTAAGCAACCTTTTCAAATTGGCTTCTTCCACTTGGCAATACACGCTCAAGATTTATCCATGTCTTCCTATGGCTCAATACCTCATTTTCTCTTAGCGCTGAGTAATGCTCCATTGCCTGAGTGCAGCACCGTTTATTTATTCATAACTTTTGACAGTTACTAATAAAGCTGAATTTTACATTTTGGTGTATAATTCAGTTTGAGTTAATCTTTGGGAAAGGTATGAGATATGTATCTTGATCTTTTTTTTTTTTTTTTACATTTGGGTTGTTCGAGCACCATTTGTTCAAAAGACTATCTTTGCTCTCTGTTATTACCTTCACTCCTTTGTTACAGATCAGTCGACTGTATTCACGGGGTCCATTTCTAGGGTTTCTCTTCTGCTCTGTTACTCTATTTGTCTGTTTGCCAGTACCACACTGTCTTGATTATTGTAGGTTTATAGAAATTCTTTTTAAAAATATTTTAATTAGCCCTGGCTGGTGTAGCTCAGTGGATTGAGCGTGGGCTGGGAACCAGAGGGTCCTGGTTCGATTCCCAGTCAGGGCACATACCTGGGTTGCGGGCCAGGTCCCCATGAGGGCCATGTGAGAGGCAGCCATACATTGCTGTTTCTCTCCCTCTCTCCCTCCCTTCTCCTCTCTCTAAAAAATAAACAAAAATAAAATCTTTAAAAAATATTTTAATTACTTTATCGTTGTTCAATTACAATTGTCTGCATTTTCTCCCCTCCCCTCCCCCTACCCCATCCAAACCCACCTCCTTCCCTTGCTTCCACCCTCTCCCTTGGTTTTGTCCATGTGTCCTTTATGGTAGTTCCTGAAAACCCTTCTCCCCACTGTACCCTCCCCCCTCCCCTCTGGCTATTGTTAGATTGTTCTTAATTTCAATGGTTAGATTGTTCTTAATTTCAAGGTGGATAAAAGACTTAAATATAAGTCATGACACCATAAAAGTCCTAAAGGAAAACATCAGCAGGAAAATCTCAGACATTTCATACAGCAACATATTCACTGATATGTCCCCTAAAGCAAGGGACATAAAGGAAAGAATAAACAAATGGGACCTCATTAAATTAAAAAGCTTCTGTATGGCTAAAGAAAACAGCATTAAAATAAAAAGAGAACCAATTATATGGGAAAACATATTTGTCAGTGATACTTCAGATAAGGGTTTGATCTCCAAAATATATAAAGAACTCACATGACTCCACTCCAGGAAACAAACAAACAAAAAAAAAACAATTAAAAAATGGGCAAAAAACTTGAACAGACACTTCTCCACGGAGGACATACAGAGGGTCCAGAGACATATGAAAAGATGCTCAGCATCACTAGCCATCAGAGAGATGCAAATTAAAACCACAATGAGATACCACCTCACACCGGTCAGAATGGCCATCATAAACAAAGCAACAGACAAGTGTGGGAGAGGATGCGGAGAAAAGGGAACCCTACTGCACTGTTGGTGGGAATATAGAAATTCTTAAAGCCAGCTGGCATCAGTGTTCCAATTTTGGTCTTGTCCTTCAATATTGTGCCAGCTACTCTGGGTCTTTTGCCCATCCCTATGAACTTTAGAAATAGTGGCTAATATCCACAAAACAACTTGCTGGGATTTTTATTGTCATTTAACTGAATCCATGGATCAAGTTGGAACAAACTGACTTTTTCACAACATTGAATCTCCTTATTCATGAAAATAAAATATCTATTTATTTATTTCTTCTTTGATGTCATTCATCAGTGTGGTTTTTTTTAGTTTTCCTTATAGAGATCTCATGTATATTTTGTTATATTTTTAACTAAATATTTTATTTTTGGAGGGATGGCTAATGTAAATGGTATTGTGTTTTTAATTTCAAATACTACTGGCTCATTGTTGGTATATAGGAAAGCAATTAACTTATATATTAATATTGTATTTTGCAAACTTGCTATAATTGCTAATTAATCCCAGGAGGTTTTATGTCAATTCTTTTGAAATTTTTCTACAGATGATCATATCATCTGTGAAAAAAAAACAGTTTTATATTTGCATTCCTAGTATGGTATTACTTTTCTGGGATTACTTTTTAATAAAGGTGAATGATAAATGTGATGACTATTTATTTTGACCTTTGTGAATTTTTTAGTCATACGCTTTACCTCTTTTGTGGTGGATGTTTTGATTTTCTTTGTTGTCGATTTTAAGATTTTATTGTAAATTCTAGATATTAATATCTTATTGTTTTTAGACATTGAAAATCTGTTCTTTTATATAAGTAGTCTGTACTTTTGTTTGCCATTTGTTTAAAAAATATTACTTTTTCATGAGTCTTTATGTAGGCATATTTAACAAAGTGTTAAATGATATTTTCAAAGCTAGTTTAACAAAAATAAATAAATAAAAACATGCTCCATATTCTGGATTCAGGTGTAACATAATACTTTTAATACAGAGAGCATAAAATTAAGACACTACTTTAAAGAGGTGAACAAAATGGATTGCTTGTTTTGATGATTGATTGCTTGATTTGTTATTTGCTTATCCATTGTATAATCTATTGTATTGATTTTCTAATCCTTCATTAACAGTGCTATGAATAATCCATAAAATAAAGTTTATAAAATCACACAAAATAAGGAGCTGAAACTAATTCTGTAATATAAAAACATATTTAAAATTATGACAAAGTGTATGAAACAATAATATATGCCAAAACAATGTCATCTATTTCTAAAAAGTGTTTTTATTCTCTCACAAAATATAACTTATTAAATTACATTTGAAGGCAGAAAAGGAGTTAAAAAGGTTTAAGTTTTATCCTTGAAATTTTTTTCCAGTTGCCAATAACCAAATTTATCCCTTTGGACTTTCTGATTGTATGTTGTTTTTCCAATTCAACAATCTTCAAAATCTTTGAAAAAGTGAAATAATCATTTCCTTTGATAATACTATGGCATATAAGGCTGTACTATCATTATTAAAGCCTTTTCAGCCTGTGATATTTCCTTCTAGACAGGAGTTCTGAAGGAAAAAAAAAAACATATTCATCTCAAGAATCAATAGGGTCCTATTCATATGATGACAAAATAATAGTGAAATTGTATACATCTTTGTGAGGGTATGCTTACACACTCCTTCAAGAACACATACTCATGCATGCACACCCTCACATCCTATTTCCAAATAGAAAAATCTGTTCTATATGTCTAACATGTAATTACCAAGGACTCAAAAATAATATCTGGGTCAGAGCTGCCTACTTAACCACTAAATGTTAGGGACTCTTTAGCAATCAGTATAGACCATTAGTCCAGATCTCTTGTGTAGAAAGACTTGAATCATGTCAATCACCTTATAACCAAATTTAAGATCTGTTATTCATTTTCAAGTATTATTGCTTCTGGAAAAATTTATATCTAATAATTTGTTTCCTTTGGCTTTGTGGTGACTTGCCACTTAACGTGATTTTTGTTTCCAGGAAATCTAGTATCAGGGCAGTGATGTGGAAAACTTTTAATTTATGTGAAGTGTTTTTGAGTCTTCTTTATCTAATCCTACTTTCTAGTGTTAAATATTCATAATACACTTTTGCTTAATGGGCCTCAGAAGATCATTTCAAAAGTGATAAAAGACCAAATTGAGCAGAAGGAGAAACTAAGGCTAACTTGAGGAATAGAGGTGAGGAAAATAGCTCTTAAATACTTAAAAAAATAAAATATATCTTTTAGAATATCAAAAGTTGATGGAAGAATCAAGGTCTAACTCAGGAAAATCCTTAGAAAACAAATCATATTTTTGTTAAATATAGAACCCAACACATAGAAAAGAACTTGAAGGGATAAGAATATGGCACACAGACATTTGGCTGGACATAGATAACAGGTTCTCCACAGCACTGGGTTACAGAAGAAAGACAAAAGGATTAGGAATTCCAAGAGACACAGGCATGAAAGATCAGGTGGTAAGATGTAGCCTTATCATGGGATATGCAGGAGGGACCTCCAGAGACATTTTTTAAAGTGCTCAATGTAATTGGCAAGCAGGATTTTCTAATCAAATACTATCCCAGTGTGAGCTAATTAGAACCTCTGTTTCCTGAACTTGGAGATTAGTCTGCGGGTGCCTGTGCACTTATGAGACAGCAGCAAGATAGATCCAAGATAAGGGAAGAATTAATGTTCTCTTCGTGCTACTTTACACAGACATTTTTACAGAGTCCAATTTTCTTTTTTTAAGATTTTATTTATTTATTTTTAGAGAAAGGGAGGGAGAAAGACATGGAGAGAAAAAATCATTGTGTGGTTGCCTGTTAAGCGCCCCCGACTGGGGACCTGACTCAAAACCCAGGCATGTGTCCTGACTGGGAATCGAATTGGCAACCCTTTGGTTCGCAGGCCTGTGCTCAATCCACTGAGCTACACCAGCCAGGGAAGAATCCAATTTTCTTTACATTTCTATTATTTTAATTGAATTTTTTGGCTGACAGTGGTTAACAAAATCATACAGGTTTCAGGTGCACAATTCTACAACACATCATCTGTACAGTGCATTTTGTGTTCACCGCTCCAAGTCAAGTCACTGTCCATCACCATTTAACCCCCCATACCCTCCTCTACCTCCTCCCCCAAACTCTCTCCTCACCACGCGGTTGTCTGTGTCCATTTGTTTATTCTCTCTCTCCTTTTTATTTTTTTGCTCTATCTCACCACCTCCTTACAAGCCTCCTCCCCACCAAGCTGTCAGTCTGCTCTTTATGAGTGTCTGTATTTTGCTTGTTCTGTTAAAGCATATGTTTGCTCTGTGTAGTGAAAATATCTGTAGCTTTACCTGATCTGTTCATTTGTACCTTTTATAATCAGCTTCATATAATTTCATATGCAAGATATCTTAAGCTTTGTCCATCAGTCTTTCAATGTGTTCACCAGGTCTATGAACAGAAAAGAAAATTTCTCTTGGGCAAAACTGCTTTCCTTCCTTTGGCCCAGGGAAGTTCAAACTCCTCAATGGCTAAGATTTATTAGATTTTTACTCAATAGTAAAATCATAGATAGCATCTTTTATTTTTCTCAGGCCTGTGAAGAATGTTGCCACAAGCATCCTTTCTTATTTTTTAAGCATTGTCTAAAGTACCATTAATTCAAAGTAAGTTATGTGGAAGAGTCTATGGCCCTTAATTTTTCAGGATATATTCATCAACATAACCCATCTGGGGAGAAAAATTCTGAGACTGTAATTGCCAAGTTTGGTAATATAACAGGTTAGCAATGGACAATAAGAAAGGACAGAACATAGACACAATAAGGATATAAGTTAATTTTTAAAAAATAAAAATAAAAATGGCTCTTGTTGATTCTCTTGCTGTCCATAACTTTAAGTTCAAAACATGGTCACTTATCAGCATCATTTTGTTGGCCTGCTGCCACACTTTGTTCCTAAATTGCATGAGCCCAGTGCTCTCTATGGAGATCAAGTGGACCTAAAAAGGAGATGATGAAAGGCTGAGTCCAAATAATCTTCTTTGCAGTTGTTATTGCTAGTTCTGCTGCGGCTTTCATGTGTCCTGATGATGCTCTTTCTCCCTTCGCCCTGAATCAGTGATTTAGTCACCTTGGCATCTCCTTCTCTCTCCTTTCTCCACATGTCAGCAAGTTCTGTTTCTTTGTTCCCCATCAGATCCCTCATAAATATGCCTCTTTCTGTCTCCACAATAAATAATAGAAATTAGAATAATGCAATCACATTAATTATTAACAACTGTTAAACACTTGGTAAGTGCCAGGCACCTTGTTAAGTAATTTCCATGCCTTCCATGAATCGTCCCAGTAATATTGGTATCTTCCATATTTTACCAGTAGGAAAAATGAGGCTCCAGATAGTCGCACCAGTTATTCAAAACTCACATGACAAGAAAGTAGATTAAGATTTGAATTAAAAAAAGCCTAAGCTTTTGAACATGCTCCATACCTCCTCTAAGTCATACCTTCTGCAGACACTTCTAGTGTAAATTTTCCTAAACACTGGCATCTGACTTAATCTTCCGAATATGAATCTCTAATCATATCAGTGTCCTTCTCAAGGATTATTTCCCACTTACTGAAGGGAGGAGCGTAATAATTTGGACAGTGGGCTCTGGCAGCTGGCTGACTGAGTTAGAAACTTTGCTCAAATTAATCAAATCCTGTCTTCCTTGTTGGGTTTTATGGTCTTTAAGAATAAGACTGAGTCTTATTGATCCACGTATCTGTGGTAAGTACTTGGTTCATAGTTTCACACATAGTACCCACTCTACAAATATTTATAGGAATCAGCTTAAATAAATAGAAATAAAAGTTTTTTAAAGATAATTTGATTACATTAAAGAAGCTAACATTGCCAGTATTTTAAAAATTCTGATGGTATTACGAGACAAAATCAAGCTCTTTGTCAATTGGTGTAAGAGAATAGAAACAATGAAAATTCAACAATTCAGTATAATGGTGATAAGGGCATAAAATAAGGTCCATTTCTAGTTTTGTTGTGAAGAAACGGAGTTTGGTGGATAAGTCAGTGAGCCCCTGCCTCTTAATCAAGACCATTCTAGCAGGATATTTTACATTTGACTGTCTTATTTTTCAGAACAAACCCTATCCCTACTAGTCTGTGTTCCATTTTGCACATTCAGTCTAGTTTATACTTCTAGAAACTTCTAAATCATAAAATCTACTTTAGCTCTTACAGAACTTCCTTTATCTATTTTTGGGTTCTGGTAGTAAAGGAGGAGTTGTCTTGTCCTGTTACTTCAACAAAACCAGAAATTCTACTCAAGAAGCAGGAACCGTGGATAGAGTCCTCCCGCACAGATGTGTCACCCTGGGCCAACGCTCAAATTTCTTGAGATGGACTGAAAAAATGCCACAATGTACAATGTGGATAACTAATCTCCCTCAAACAAAGCATAGGACAAATTCTATCTTAAGATGAATGTTCTTTAAATTCAAGAATTGTTTTAGGAATTTTGTGAATAGTGAAATATCATTAATCTGCAAGGGTGAGTTTTTTAACATATTTTATTTCTAGAGTCCTCAAATCAACAACTATTATTTACAATCTAGATGAAATTTAAAACATACTTCATTTCTTTGTTTCTCCATCTGTAATATGGAATTAATAATAGCACTCATTTGACAAATTATTTTGAAGATTTGTGAGAAGTTAACTGTAGGTAATAGAATATATATCAGATGTTAATTTTGGTTTTCTTCTTATCACAAAAGCATACATGTTGTTACTCTAAGCTTGACTCTACACAGAATGAGGCTAGCATTCTGCTTCTAATAGGATTTTGAAGGTTATGAAGAAAATAATGCTGCCTCCTATAACCAGTGTTAGTGTAATGTATTATTTAAAGTTTTATAAAGGAAGTATTAGGGGAAAACATTTAAAAAAAAAGATCTAGCTCACAGCACAGGCCTGGGTAAGTGTCATACAGAGGAATCATTTATTAAAAAAATATTGAGTGCCGCAAGTGAGCCATGTTCCATGCAAGATGCTGTGGGGTCGTACATTGACAATTAAGAAACATATACTCCATTCCTAGGGAAAGAAAGAAAGCAACTGCAACACAATGGAATAAGGGCCCTAACATATGTAAATGCAAGATCTGTAGAAAATGAAGTGTCTAACACTTGCAGAGAGAGTGAGACTGCTTTATAGGAAAGGTGACATTGTCTACATAAACCAATGCTTGCAAGCCAGTTTTCAGGAAGACAAAGGGAAACAGCATGTACAGAGACAATAGGAAGAAAAGGCAAGGAATCGCTAGAGATTTATAAGTAGTCTGGTGTAACTAATGAATAGTAGACAGTGGACAGACTCCAAAGGCTTTCACAGCAGGAAAGGCTGGAACTAAAACCTGAGGGTGATTACTAGAGATCCCTCATGGGAAGCAGTTTCTTTATAATTCTACTTGAGAATTGCAAGCAAGAGGCTACTGTTTTTAGAATTCAGAATTTATTTTTTTTACATATTTAAAAATTTTTCAATTAAAGTTGATATTCAATATTATATTAGTTTCAGAAATACAGCGTCGTGATTAGACATTTATAGAACTTATGAAGTGATCCCCCAATAAATCTAGCACACACCTGACACCATACACAGATACTATGATATTACTGACTACAACCCCTACGCTGTAGTTTATAGCCCCATGACTATTCTGTAACTGTCTATATGTACTTCTTATCCCTTCACCTTTTTCAATCATTCCCATCCCCTCCCATCTGACAACCATCATTTTGTTCTCTGTAGCTAATGAGTTTGTTTCTGTTTTGTTTGCTTATTTTGTTTTTCAGATTCCACATATAAGTGAAATCGTATGGCATTTTCTTTCTAGGTCTTACTTATTTCACTTACATGATATCCTCTAGGCCCATCCATGTTGTCACAAATTATAAAATTTTATTCTTTTTATGGCCAAGTAATATTCCATTGTATATATGTACCATGTATTCTTTATCCAATTGTCTAATGATGAATGCTTAGGTTGCTTACATATCTTGGCTATTATAAATAATGCTGCAATGAACATAGGGATGCACATATGAATATCTTTTTGAAATTGGTGTTTTGAATTTCTTTGGATAAATAACCAGATTCCTACAGAAAAGTAGAAGGAAGTAAAACAGAGCCTGGAGTTCTAGAGAAGCCTATCTCCAAATGTGTTTCCAGACCAGAAGTCCTAGTAGAAATGCAAAATTTTAGTCTCCACCCCAGAAATCCTGAATCAAAAACTCTGGGGTGGATCCAGAGTGCTTGCACAAGCTTTCCAGATAATTCAGACGTTCACTAGTGTTTGAGAACTAGGGATCCAGCCAAATTTGTTGCCTCTGTCCAGGTTAAATTGTGTGCTCTTTCCTACCAGCAAAGGCAGTAAAGACAAAGCTTGGGAATAAATCTGAGATTAAAGGAGGCCATAACTGAGTGACTGGGTGTGGGCAGCTGGTTAGATGGAGTTCTGAGAATAAATTTGGTGGGGCAACCAAGTCTATAAAGCCAATAAAAGGAGATAGGGAATACAAAATCATGCTGTGGGATGATGTGGAGTGGGGAAAGCACATTAGAGACCTGCAGCAGTAAAATATCACAGCCTTGAACACCTGGCAGAAGAAGTATCTAACATGACAGTGTGGAAAGAAAAGAGAAAAACAGCTTTTTTTTGCAGCTGGGTTTGGTCTAATTCCACCAGGATTCCTCATGAGCTTCAATAGCTTTTGTATGTGTCTGTAAAGAAATGATGAGCATGCTTTTACATAGGGAAGGGCCAGAGCTTGAAAGTCGTGAAGGTATATTATAATCCTTGAAATCTTGGTATGTAATAAATATATTTCCATGTTCTTCCCTGCATCACTGTTAAAAAATATCTGTGTTCCATCTTCCACCAATTTACACAAGCTCAGATATTTATAAATTCAAACTTAAGCTCTTGTCTTTTTGCCTCTTAGGCCCTTGCCAATTCTGTGTTTGACAGTGCTTTGTTTAGTTTTCCAAACAGTTTAAACTAATTTTATATATAAAAATTTATGAATCACTTTGTCAATTTCATTTTTTTTTTTACTTTAGCTCCAATATATAGCATCCACTGGATGCTCTCAGCCACTACCCTTATAATTTCGCCTCACTGAGTTTGACTGGCATGATGTGTTCTCTCCTACAGCTTCCCTTAAATTCCCTGTGACATCCTGGGCCCCAACGTAGTGGAGCAGTAGGTTGGGGAGTAGGCAGGAGGAGCAGGGGCAGTGATTACTGTGAGCAACTGGGGGACACAGGGGAACCCAGAGTAGCTATAAAGAAAATAATCCTAATGAAGCAATATGTGGAGTAGAGAAGGAAGGAAAGGACTCAGTACTACTTCCACCAGGTCAATACCAAAGGTGGAAGTGTTTTTGTATGCTCAGCACTAGGCATGATAATGAAACAGCAGTTTCTTGTTTTCAGGGATCTCTCTTAAACCAAGAAGGCAAGAGACTTTTTTTTTAACTCCTTAACCACTCCACCCTAAAAGCCCACAGTGAATCTTTTCACAAATTAGGCATTCCTTAATGATTTGTTGCAATGTGTGAATGAATCCACCTTCACAGATTCCCAGTTTCATTTCTCTTTAGCCTGGGAATTCTACCAAATATACTCATCGATGTGACGTGTGTATCAACTGCTGGATGATGCACTACCTCACTTGGAGCTGGAAATCTTTCCACTATCTCTGAAAACTAGAATGAGGTAAGTTGTTCAGTCTAAAGTATAAGTGTTTAGCGATCTGTTTAGCTATCTTCAAGTGATTCAAGAGAGAGCAATAAAGTGTATTGATACCAAGGGTCATCACATTTCTCCAAAGGGCCACAGAGTAAACATTTTCAGCCCACAGATTTCTGTTGCAACTACTTCATTCTGAATTATAGCACAAAGACAGCCCTAGATAGGCCATAGATAATACATAAACAAATAAACGTGACTGTGTCCCAATAGAATGCTATTTACAATAACAGATGTTGGGACACATCTGGCCCCAGAACTGTATTTTGCCTGCCTCATGGCATAGACAAAGTCTGTCTTGCTTATTTACCTGAGCAGTTCTTATATTAGAGTAAGATATAGACTATATTGTCAAACTATTGATATCCATGGTCCAATTGAATATTGAAATGAGCACAAATCTTTGAGACTAATGTATCAATTATGAAGTTGAATACATGAAGTTGAAATCTGGAATGCCTGCCTTCATACCCAGATCTTTTATTTACTATACATCCTTGGCCAATAGTTATACTTTCTCTAGCCTGATTACCTGCACACAAAATGAGGAAATACCATATACCTATATTTTAAGGTTCTAATGAAAATAATCCATGTGAAACATGACAATAACTAGAACAGAGTAAGAACTCAAGGGAAGGAGTTTTGAAAAAGAAACTGAAGCTTAAGAGCAAGTGATTTGCTCAAGTTCTGACTTTGCTCAAGATGAAAGTTATAGAGATATATTATATTACATACAACTATCATAATGCTTTTCCATAATGAAATGGTGCTGCTGATATTAGGCAACTGAGCCCTTCAGTTTCAGAGCTCAAAGAAATGTTTCCCTGCTTACTTTCTATACACCAATACAATTGAATCTATTCCAGAAATACAGTGTGCTGATCGATGAAGATATGACTTAATCACTTAAGACAATGTGCTAGGATATTGTGCTGTCTTTCTAGCTAATGATCAGTGTCAGGCAGCATATTGTCTTGCTTTTTTTTCTACCATCTGCCTTCATACTGGTTAAAGATATATTCCTCTGTTTCAATCATTTTATGAAAAAAGTCAATGGAACATGAGTGGAGACAAAGAGAAATGCTGACCATGCAGCATACAAATTGTGTGCATTATTCTGCTCCCTGCATCACAGTTATTCAGAATTCCCTATTTAGTTCCTTTCCAACACTACTTTACAAGACTTCTGCTGACAGACACCCATTTTAGCTTGATTTTTTAAGACAGAGTGACATGTTTCAGCATATTCATGGCCTTATCATAAAACACAAAGTGCACATAGTCTGATGAAGGTGCTGATTTGCTGCCACATGTAGTCAATATGCTACATGCAACATACCTGATGCAAGACTGAAACTTGGGAGGAAAGACATTTTGGTAAATGAAAGAAAAGCAACTTTATCCACATAACTTCATATTAAAATTTTTTAAAAGTATTTTATGGAATCATCAACTATTAGAGTTAGTAGAAATTAGGCTTTAAAATAATTGCAAAGCAGAAACAAACCCAGAAAGCAGGTCACATACCTCTTATTCTGTATTTTTTCCATTAGACTCTGCTATCACATAGATCATACACATTTGATACATGTACATGTTTATAGGAACAATTTCAAACATTATTTCTTCTCCATTGAATTATATGCACAAAATCTAAATAAACAAGTTGTTCAAAGTCATTCTTATATGTCCGAAGCTATTTAGCATCTTAAAAATAACACTGTGACTCTAAATATTGCTCTTTTTCTTCATTTAACAATTTAATCAAGTTTGCTTAGAGCCTTAATACTCCAAGGTTGAGATATTGTCCCAGGAAGGAGATGAGAGTTCCTCAAAAACAACAACAAAAAAAGATGTTACTATTTATTGACCTAGTTGACTGCTTTTAGGGAGATGATAGTTTGTTGCTTTGTTTAATGCCATATCACAGTAAGAGAAAGAATACTGATTTGAAATCTACTTAACACCACAGAAACTCAGCCATATGAAAAAGAAAAGACAAAACCCAGGAGAGGACTTGGAGTATATGAAGAGTATATCTTTTGTAGGTCAGAGATTTGAGGAAAGAAGAAAGAGAGAGGCTAACACAAATCAAAAGGCATGCCCCTCCTTTCCCCTGGAGTGGTAGAAAAGGGGAAAGAAAGATTCAGATGGCTGTGGGAAGTCTGAGACCATTGCAGACCAAAGCAGCAGAGTAATAAGCAAAGTCCTGCAAGTGATCACTTCTAGGAGATAAAGGGCAATGGCACAATGCCCTAGATGTGACATGTCTGAAAAAAAGAGTCTGACACCTTATTCTTGGCTCTTCCTCACCTGCCTGTGGGGTGCTGGGCCCCTGGTGTCCTGCTTGCATTGGTTACTTCCCTCTGTGAAACTCAGCTCCTGGTCCCAGAGGCCAGGATGTCTGTGGTATAAGAGAGCAAAAATTGTCTTCTACTTTGTTTGGGTCTCTGGGTACACCTAAGAATTAAACATATATGAAATAAATTAGATATACAAACTTCTGGCCAAGATGGAGGCATAGGTAGATACACTGTGCCTCCTTGTACAACCAAACGAAGGACAACCACAAATTTAAAAACAAAAGCAACCAGAACTGACAGAAAATTTAACTGTACGGAAGTCTAACAACCAAGGAGTTAAAAGAAGAAACATTCACCCCGACTGGTAGGAAGGGCAGAGATAGGCTGCTGGACAGAGAGGACTCGTGGCAAGGTGGCAGCTGGAGGACTGGGGCAGGCAAGGCCGTGGCAGTCCCACATATGAGTGTGGATAAATCGATAAACCGGGAGGAACAACTGGGGAGCAAAATGGACCAAGCAACCCAGGGTTCCAGCACAGGAAGGCAGAGCCTCAAAACCTCTGACTGAAAAAACCTGTGTGGTTTGCTGCAGTGAGAGAAACTCCCAGCCTCACAGGAGAGTTCGTTGGAGAGACCCACAGGGTCCTAGAACATACATAAACCCACCCACCAGGAATCAGCACCAGAAGGGCCCACTTTGATTGTGGGTAGCAGAGGAAGTAACTGAAAGCTGGCCAACAGCCCAGCAAGTGGCATTGTTCCCTTTTGGACCCCTCCCCCACATACAGTGCCACAACACAGGGATGTGGGTTACCCCACCCTAGTGAACAACTAAGGCTCCAGGTATTAGTATGTAATGGTTGTGTGAGATAAAAAAAAAAATGGCCCAAATGAAAGAACAGATCAAAGCTCCAGAAAAAATACAACTAACTGATGAAGAGATAGCCAACCTATCAGATGCACAGTTCAAAACACTGGTAATCAGGATGCCCACAGATATGCTGAGTATGGTAGAAAAGTAGAGGAAAGAATGAAGCCCATGAAAAGTGAAATAAAGGAAAACATACAGGGAACCAACAGTGATGGGAAGGAAACTGGGACTCAAATCAATTATTTGGACCAGAAGGAAGAAATAAACAGTCAACCAGAACACAGTGAACAAATAAGAATTCAAAAATATGAGGAGAGGTTCAGGAACCTCAAGGTCAACTTTAAACGTTCCAACATCCAAATCATAGGGGTGCCAGAAGGAGAAGAGCAACAGCAAGAAAGTGAAAACTTATTTGAAAGAATAAGGACGGAGAACTTCCCCAATCTGGCAAAGGAAATAGACTTCTACGGAGTCCAGGAAGCTCAGAGAGTCCCAAAGAAGTTAGACCCAAGGAAGCACACACCAAGGTACATCATAATGACATTACCCAAGATTAAAGATAAGGAGAGAATCTTTAAAGGAGACAGTTACCTACAAAGCAGTGCCCATAAGATTATCTGCTGATTTCTCAAAAGAAACCTTTCAGGCAAGAAGGGGCTACAAAGATGTATTCCAAGTCATGAAAGGCAATGACCGACATCCCAAATTACTCTATCCAACTAAACTATCATTTAGAATGGAAGGGCAGATAAAGTGCTTCCCAGATAAAGGCAAGTGAGAGGAGTTCATCATCACCCAGCCTTTATTATATGAAATGTTAAAGGGACTTACCTAAGGAAAAGGAGAAGATCAAAACTATGAATACTAAAATGACAACAAACTCAACAACTATTAACAATTGAACCTAAAAAAAA